>CAUYSK010033853.1:0-29868 GCA_963575035.1 Avahi laniger | reverse complement strand
TGAACCAGGCGGCCTCCTCCCCGCCGCCCATCCCAAACCATACTCAGAGAAACGCAGTTCATCAACGTGACGAAAGTGAGGCAGCCTGAAGGCCCTTGTGTAAAAAGCAGTTTAGGGACTCAGACAATTTGGGGCCCTCGAGGCGCCAGGCTCACAGCTGAGGCCGAACATGCCCCTGTTGGGGTTAGTGTCCGGTCCTCCAGTCCCCAGCTGCATCAGGGGACCCCAGCAGGAGTACCTGGAGCTGTGTGGCCCTGTAGTCCCTCCCACGCTCTCTGGGCCTCCCCCAGCCTCAGCAGTAGCTGAGCTTGGCAGTCCCTCAGCCTCCCTTCCCTCCCCACTTCCCAGGCCTCCCCGCGGGCCATCCTGTCCTCAGCAACCCAGCCCAGCATCCCTGGAAACCTCCCCTCACCCATGCTGAACCCACAAATATTGATCAGCCCAGCTGGGCCAGCCAGCTCCTCCCTGTGGCCCAGCCATGACCTTGGAGTCATGAGAAAGAGATTCTGGTGCCGCCCGAACCAGCATCCCAGCCACAATGGCCAGGCCCTCTGGCCCACTAGGCCTCCCGCCAGGGGCAGGGCCCAGCTCTGCTATGGTGCAGGGCCGTCTCCCTCTAAAACGGCATCCCCCAGGAGGACAGAGGCCTCCCCTGTCTCAGTGTCTGCTCCAGCCCAGCGTCTAGCAGGCAGTAGGACCTTGGCCAGTGTTTGTTAACTGAACAGAAGACCCCTGCTGGCCCCTTGCCTCAGCCTCCTGTGGCATTGTTTCCTCTGATCCTGTGTCCCCACTGTCATTTCTTAACTGCCTGTCTGCTCTCAGACGCTATGTCTCTCCATTCCTCAGCCATGGCTCTCTGTCCCTGTCCCTGGGCCTCAGACAGTCTCCCTCTCTGGCTGTCTTTCTGCCCCGGGCCTCTGTACCTGGCTGGTTGTCCAAACACCTCCCTTTTCCTTTCTTCCTGCTGCCCCATCTCCCTGTCCTGTCTCTGACTTTCAGGAAGTCCCCACACCATCTGTCTCCCTAGCTCACAGCCAGCCCACCAGCAGCTGCACCTCACACTGAGAGTGCAACTGAAATTCCCCAGCCCAGGCTCTGCATGAGCCCCCTCTGCCCCTCCGACCTCGCCCCTGTTCACCTGCTCCAGCCACGCCAACCCCCTGGCTTTCGCCACCCATGCCAAGCCCAGGCTTCCTCTAAGCCTTCGTGCTTGCTGTGCCCTCTGCAGGAAACACCCTTCCGTCGCTCCATTCAAACCAATCCTCTGAGACCCATCTGAGCAGCCCAACCTCTACTTATCACTCTGTGTTCCCTCCACCTACTGTCATCTTGAAATTATTCCTTGTTCCTCGACGTGACATTACATATGGCGTTGTTTAATTGCTGATCATCTCTCTTCCCTTCGAGAATGTCAGGTCCACGAAGGGGCCTAGAGCCATGACCAGCCCACAGTAGGAGCTCACGTAATGTTTACTGAATGAACGTATCCCTGTCCCCACGCATCGCTGTCCCTCTCCTGGCTGGGTGGGTGGGTGACGGTACATCTCTCTCTGCACAGTTCACACCCGCCATCCGGCCATTCCTGCAGACCATCTCCATCGGGCTGGTGTCCTTCGGGGAGCACTACAAACGCAACGAAACCGGCCTCGGTGAGTCCCAGCCAGCCTCCGTTCCTGCTCCTCCTCCCCACCCTCGCGCAAGCAGCCTGACCACCGGGGCTCCCTGACACCCCTCCCACCCCCCAGGTGTGACCGCCAGCTCCCTGTTCACCAGCGGCCGCTTCGCCATCGACCCAGAGCTGCGTGGGGCCGAGTTTGAGCGGATCATACAGAACCTGGATGTGCACTTCTGGAAAGCCTTCTGGAATATCACCGAGATCGAGGTGCTATCGGTGAGCGTGGGGCCCGGCGAGGACCCTAACTTGTTACAGATGGGGACGCTGAGGCCCAGAGACCCATCCGAGGCCACAGCAGGTCTCTGCAGGGCTCCAGCCCAAGGGGTGGCAGCACAGGAGGGGAGAGACTGAGGATCACAGGGCAGGTGTAGGGGCACCGCAGCAGGCGGTCCTCCTCAGGTCCCCTCTGTTCCCTCCCACCAGTCTCTGGCCAACATGGCATCGGCCACCGTGAGGGTAAGCCGCCTGCTCAGCCTGCCGCCTGAGGCCTTTGAAATGCCGCTGACCACTGACCCCACGCTCACGGTCACCATCTCACCCCCGCTGGCCCACACGGGCCCTGGGCCGGTCCTCGTCAGGCTCATCTCCTATGACCTGCGTGAAGGACAGGTAGGGCCCCAGCCTCGGCCAGGTACAGGCCTGGAGCCGATGGGCGCGGGCAGCGCCTCCCCAGCACCCGCCCTAGATGCTGCGCACACCTGCCCCATCCTGTCCCTTGAGCACATCCTCTTGGAGTGGCGCAGCCCGGGCAGGCCCACCCAGCCTCAACCCGCCACCTCCCTGCTCACCCCCAGGACAGCGAGGAGCTCAGCAGCCTGACGAAGTCCGAGGGCCAGTGGACCCGGGAGCTGTGGCAGCGCGCCCAGCAGGCACCCCGCTCACGGGCCCTGGTAGTGCACTTCCACGGCGGCGGCTTCGTGGCCCAGACCTCCAAATCCCACGAGCCCTACCTCAAGAGCTGGGCCCAGGAGCTGGGCGCCCCCATCCTCTCCATCGACTACTCCCTGGCCCCCGAGGCGCCCTTCCCCCGTGCGCTGGAGGAGTGCTTCTTCGCCTACTGCTGGGCCGTCAAACACTGTGCCCTCCTCGGTGAGCCGCAGCCCCCTGCTGCCCACGCCTGTTCCCACCCCTGCCCCAGCCTGCTGCAAGCTCCTCGGCCTCGGCCTGGCACCCTGCCTTCCACCTCCCACCCCGATCCTGCCCCAGTCTGCCATCTCGGCCACTCCCTCCCTGCCTCCTGCAGCCTCCTTCGAGACTCTCCATCTCCCTGCCTCCTCAGCCACTTTAATCCACTTCCCACCCACCCTGCTGCCTCTGCGGCCTCTGCATTCCTTCTCGGCTGCTGCAGGCCCAGCTATCCTGCTTGCCAGCCTCCCGGTCTATACCAGCCCACGCTCCAGCTTCTCTGTTCTCCCTCTTCAAATACCAACTTCTTGGGAGGACACTGAGGCCCAGAGCAGGGTGTGACCATCCCCTAGGACACAGGGCCCATGGCCCAGCCCTGACCCTCCACTCCCACGCGCTGAGGCCTCTCCCTCCTGCACCAGGCCCAGAGCTTGAGTTCCTCCTGCCCTCCCTCCCCAGTCTCCTGCCCCTGCCAGGCTGTGACCAAGCCTCCCTCACACCAGGCTCAACAGGGGAACGAATATGCGTTGCGGGGGACAGTGCAGGTGGGAACCTCTGCTTCACCGTGTCCCTTCGGGCGGCAGCCTACGGGGTGCGGGTGCCAGACGGCATCATGGCGGCCTACCCGGCCACAATGCTGCAGTCCACCGCCTCTCCCTCCCGCCTTCTGAGCCTCATGGACCCCCTGCTGCCCCTCAGTGTGCTCACCAAGTGTGTCAGCGCCTATTCAGGTGAGGCCCACACCGTCAGATCAGGGGTGGGGGGCGCTCAGATGCCGGGGTCCTACAGTGGCTGGGGACCGGACTCCTGGGGCTGAGGAAGGAGGGGCCGGACAGAAGAATCTGCGACTCCTACTTTCTGGAGCAATCAGATAGGTACAGGTTCCTGGGGGCACAGATGCCTGAAGTTCTGGGTGTTAAGCCCGGGCCCAGAAAGAGGGGAGAGCAACACAGCCCCCGCACACACTCTGCAGGTGCAGAGACAGAGGACCACTCCGAGTCGGACCAGAAGGCACTGGGTATGATGGGACTGGTGCGGCGCGACACAGCCCTGCTCCTCCGAGACCTCCGCCTGGGTGCCTCCTCGTGGCTCAACTCCTTCCTGGAGCTGAGCGGGCGCAAGTCCCAGAAGACGTCACAGCCCGTGGCAGGTGAGTGACTCCCTCCCACCAGGCACCCAGCCAGGGTGGCCATGAGGGACAGCCCAGTACAGCAAAAGTCCCAGGGGAGGAAAGGGGCCGAGCCCTGGGGCACACAGTGAAGCAGAAATCACCTTCCCGGCTGGCTCTGCCCCACACCCGTCACTAGTCCCTACCACAAAGCCTCGCTTTTCCACGACATCCTAGAAATGCCAGGACTTTGGGTCTCCCAGGTCATCTCAGGAATTGCAGGGTTTAGCTTTTCAAACAGCCTCACCCAGAAAGGCCCCGCACCCTGGCAAATAACTCCGAAGATCTGCCACACATCCTGATTTTCGATCCCCGAAAATCCCCTGGGCACTCAGGCAGAGGGCCAGCCTTCTTCACTTCTTTCCAGACTTTTAACAGAGATACAGAGGCTAATATCCCCCCAGGGGCTGTGGTGCTGGGATGGGGACATCAGCAGATTCGAGGGACCTGGGGAATGGAAGAGATTCCCAGCCTTGGGTAGGTGGCAGGACCCCCAGGCAGCCGAAAATCACCTCCATCCAGGGATCCATTTTTAAGGATTTTAAAGCACAACAAATTCAATTTATTTTCTATCTCTAGCAAATCAACAGTATTTTCTGAATAATAGGAATTACATGTTCAAAAGTAGATACGGTTCCTATTATTCAGAAAATTATTCCAATTGAAGGTATTTTAGTTTAAATTAAGTTTTTAATTTTAGGATTTTCAAATGGATACAAATATATACACACAACAACAATTAAAAGGGAGTTGAATTTGAGGCATGTGGACCATTGGGCACTGGGGTTTTCCCTGTAGGATAAAAGTGACAAATACAGCCCCTGGAAGCTCACACCTCATTCCTGCTCCCCGCTCCACCAGTTATTTGCTGGCTGCTGGGTGACATGGGCAAGTAACAGTATCTGTGAGCCTTGCTTTGCCCCTCTGTGAAATGGGTACGGTGAGAGTACCTGCCATATTGGGTTGCTGTAAGGACTGCACACACCTATTTGTGTCAAGTACCCAGCACAATGCCTGGCACACAGTAGGTGCTCTTAGAAGATGCCAGCACCCCTTGTGCCCTAGTGTCAACAATTCTGTTCCAGTGACCCCATGGGTCACAGAGCACTTAAGCGGTTATTCTTACATTGTCTCATATTTTGCCTTCGTGAATTCATAAAGGCAAGTAAAAAAACCGAAAGTGGCCAGGTGCGATGGCTTACACCTGTAATCCCAGCTACTTAAGACGCCGAGGCGGGAGGATTATCTGAGCCCAGGAGTTCAAGGCTGCAGTGAGCTGTGATCACGCCACTGCACTCCAGCCTGGGTGATGGAGCAAGACCCCATCTCTTAAAAAAAAAAAAAAACTGAAAACATAGGTCTTCATTATATTACCTGGTCCTAGTGGTCGGCAGTGTGGGTCTGATAAAATGCATAGAGCTAAAGCCCAGGTGGGCACACCAGGTGGGCTGAAAGTGTATCTTTAGCATCACTGGGGCACTTGCTTGCCTGGTCTCTCTAAGGGAAGGGATAAAACTGAAGCACGTGAAGGAAATTTGGGGGAGCAGATCCCTGTGGCCACAGCTGGGAGACCCCCGGGAATGTAATATACCTTCGAGACTCTCGGGAGCTCTCTGTGGACAGAGCTTCCTTTGAAGCCATGGGGCCCCGCTCACTCTTGGGATCGCTTTGATGCATTTATACGCTGTGTCAAGTGGCCAGAAAAAATTGGCTGGGCCTCAGGCTGGGCCAGGGAGGTGGCTGGAACACAGCACCCAGCCTGGCAGTGAAACCTTAATACTGACATATCATGACCTCCCAGGGGGTAGCAGTACCTAACCCGACATATCTTACCCCACTGAGTTCTTGCCACCTATGAGCTAAGGACTATTTTTATCTCCTTTTTATAGAAGAAACTGAGGCTCTCAGAGGTAAATTGCACTTAACCTTCCCAGTCAGTGCTCTTGTGCATGCGCGTGCGCGCGTGCACACACACACACACACACACACACACACACACTCTGCACTGGGGCACAGCCCCTCCTCCAAGGCTACCACCGTGACCGCCTACAGCGCTTGGATCTCCCCACCCTCCCCTAGGTCTGGGGGAACACCCTAGGCCTCCACAGCCCCCCACGGCTGGAGGAGGGTGCAGCTCCTCCTCTACAGGCCACTGCCCTTCCCGTGACCTTCCCTGCCACCCACACACCCAGCTAACAGAGCCAGGCTTATCTGTGGCCTTGTCCAAGCCCCTGCCCCTGCCCCTCTCACAGAGCCCATGCGACGCAGCGTGTCTGAAGCGGCGCTGGCCCAGCCCGACGGCCCACTGGGCACAGACTCCCTCAAGAACCTGACGCTGAAGGACTTGAGCCTGAGGAGCAGCTCTGACACATCGGACACCCCCGAGATGTCACTGTCAGCTGAGACACTTGGCCCCTCCAAACCTTCTGACATCAACTTCTTAGAGGGGTCTGAGGCTGCACTGGAAGAGGTGGAAGCCAGAAATGAGCTAAGAGCCAAGGACAGAAGCCGGGGTCCCCTTGCCGCCTTCCCCGAGGGTTTCCACCCGCGTCGCTCGAGCCAGGGTGCCACGAAGATGCCCCTCTACTCCTCGCCCATTGTCAAGAACCCCTTCATGTCGCCGCTGCTGGCACCCGACAGCATGCTGAAGACCCTGCCACCCGTGCACATCGTGGTGAGCCCCAGACCGGAATGGTGCACCCAGGGAGGAGTGAGGCGGGCGGGGCGCAGGTGCACCTGGGGAGAAGGGGAGGTGTGCCACCTGGAGCGGGAGCGATGCCTGGGAAGGGAGCCCGGATGCCAGGGGTCGGGATCAGTGGGGCACGCCCCTGGGCTTGGGGAATCAAGACAAAAGGGGGGCTGGAGGTGGGGAGGGACAGGCTGGACAGAGGCCGAGGAGCCGAGTTAAATTCATTCTCTCTTCCTTCCCACACCTCCCCCTATTCCCTCCATTCCCTCTCCAACTCCCCGCCCACCCTGTCCGCATCCGTGTGTCTCCCCCTCCCTCCGCTCATCTACCCGGACCCCCCACCCCACCCCTCCGCACGTCCGTCACTGGGCCCCGCCGCGGTCCCGCAGGCGTGTGCGCTGGACCCAATGCTGGACGACTCGGTCATGTTTGCGCGGCGACTGCGCAGCCTGGGCCAGCCCGTGACGTTGCGCGTGGTGGAGGACCTGCCGCACGGCTTCCTGACCCTGGCGGCGCTGTGTCGCGAGACGCGACAGGCCGCCGAGCTGTGCGTGGAGCGCATCCGCCTCATCCTCACTCCGCCCGCCGCGCCGCCGGTCTGAGCCGCGGCGCCGCGTGGGGGACGGGGGCTGCGGGGGGCGACACTAAAGGCCTCTGTTCCCACCTACGCCGGCCTCCGTGGTGAATGCGCTCCGGGCCGGGCGGGAGGGGGCGCGAGCTGTGCCTTAAGTCGGGGGCGGCTGGGGAGCCGGCACGGGGTCCGAAGCTGAGACCCCGACCTGGGGGAGGGGGACGCACACACACCGGTCACCGAGACAGCTGGACCTGCACTCCGCCACTGCCTTCTACTGCTGCTGCGACCGGCGCAGGGGCGGGGTCTGGCCCTCCCTGGCTGGTCGATTTGTTTTTTGTAAATAAAAGTATTTAATTACTTTGGTCTCTCTCAAATAGGGTGCGGTGTTTGCCCACCAGGGGGCAGCATCGGACTCAAGCTGCTGGGACCGAGAAACCTGGAAGGGGTGTGGGAGCGGAGGGTGTGGCCCCCCAGCGGACCCACCTCCCCCTCAGACTTAATCTTGGTAGGGTGCTAGAGGACGCTGGGTCCTCGGTTCCCCACCTATGAAGTCCCTCAGTAAGATCGACTGTCTCTGGGCCAGTGGAAAGGGATTCCCCCCCTTACAACCCGGCCTCAGCATCCACCAGGGGAAAAAAGCAAATCTCTTGGGGTCTCAAAGGCTGCCGTGACCCAAACTCCCTACTGAACAGGCGCAAAGCTGGCAGGAAACCAGAAACAAACTGGCCGCTCAAAATTCTGGAAATTCCAGCTCTGCCCAGCTGTGATGGCGCCTGAACCAACTCCCTGGAGGCCTGGCCCCTTGTAAGCCCTGGGTTTGGAGTGGAGATTATTTATACCTAGGACCTGCCTTCAAGGGGCTTCTGATCCTGGAATCAGGGAGGGAGAGGAGGACAGACACAGGCTGTCACAGCCCCCAGAGTTTCCATCTCTGGTGGTCAGGGAGGGCTTCACGGAGGAGATGATCAGAACTTGACATTAAAGGATGAGCACAAATTTGCTAGGCAGAAAAAAACATGGCAGGTTGTGAGAATCGGTGGGCAGTGATGGAAGCTTCCACCTGGCCAGAAGGTCAGGCGTAAAGTGGGGAGTGGCTGAGGGGCTGGCGTGGTCAGCAGGAGCCTGGAGCACAATTTGGACTCCAACTGGAGGGCAGTGGGGAGCCACGTAGTGCTTTACGCAGGAAAGGGCAAGGGTCAGCTCAGGGCACTGAAAGAGACTGGCGCCCTGGAGGCAAAGAAGGAGGCTGGGGACAAGGGAAGACAAGGCCTGAGCTTGGGCAGCAGCTTGAGGGTAGGGAATGTGGGTGGAGCATCCCAGAGCCACAACGGTTTGATGAATAGGACTTACTAAGGGTAAGGACGGGTGACAGGACAGCAAGGGGACAAAGATGACACCAGGTCTGGCCAGGAAAGCAGGGAGCAGGTGGACTGTGAGGCTGGCTCTTCACTGGGAAGAGGTTCAGATGTGTGTGGGGAGGGGGGCATGCTGGGTGCTGTTTGGGACATGGTGAGATCGGAGGTGTCCATGAGACAAACCAGAGGGACATCCAAGAGTAAGCAGAAGGCAGGATCGGTCTGGGTGGAGCCAAGGGACTGGAACCTTTCCAGGAAGCCCGGGCTGAGCAGAGGGCCAGGTAAGAGAGAGCTCTGAGGACCATTCCTCCAGTTCTGGTCCCAATTCTGACCTGATCCTCCATTGCTCTAAATCCTTCCATGGCTCCCCACTACCCTCCCCCCAGGGCAAAGTGCAAGCTCCTTAGCCTGGCCTCTGACTACCTCTTCATCTTCTTCTAGCCTTACAGTTCCCCTGCTGGCAAAATCCCCAGTAAGGGGTGGGGAGTGGAAGGCAAGTGCTAGAAGGTTCTGAGGAGCAGCTGGTGAGGAAGGACGCTGACCAGGAAAGAAAAGGATGTAAAGCAAAGTGAATTCCAGGCAGGAGAGAATGGTCTGTGTGAGGTGAGGATTGAAATGTTATCCTCAGGCCTCAGCAATGAGCAGGTGACGTCAGTGACCTTGTCCAGAGCTGTTGCAGGGCCATGGCAGGTGGGCCACCAGATGTCATGGGTTGAAGAGAGAGCAGGAGGTAAGGGACTGAGCCAGTGGGCACCGCAAGGGAGCTGGACTCGGGGGATGTGCGCACCTGTGTGTGGAGATGATGGAACGTTTCAGTGCTGGCAGGGTGGGGGAGACTGAAGATGCAGCAGGTTCCAGAAGGGATGGGAAGCCAGGATCCTCACCTCAGAGGCCCTCCTTCACCCAGCAAGCGAATTCTGAGTCAGGGCCTGTGATGGGGGAGGGAGCTGTGGCCCAGAACTCTCCGTGAAGGTCCAGAGCCACTGGCCCGAGTCACAGCTCCCCTGGTCCAGCTTATAGAACCCCTTGCTCATCTCTGTCAAAACAGTCATCACCCCCCAACCTCCTGTTTCTTGTCCCCAGCTCAGGGATGGCGCCACCATCCCCCAAGCCAGAGCTCTGGGTGTTGTCCTGGACACCCGCTTGTCCCATAGCCCATCAATCCACATATCATGTTCTCTCTGCCTCCTGAATCTCCACCTTATCCCCTCAACCTCTGCCCTGATCCAGGCTCCATCTCCTGCCTGGGTCCCTGCCAGAGCCACCTCCCGGACTACTGACTTCCGGTGTCATTCCTCCAGTTCTGGTTCTAACTCTGACCTGATCCTCTGCTGCTCTGAACCCTACTGTGACTCACCACTACCTTTCCCCCAAGACGAAGCCCAAGCCCACCTCTTTGTCCTCTTCCAGCCTTACAGGTCCCCTGCTGGCAACACAGACAGACTGGCCTTCCGCTTGGGCGTCCGCACACGGGGATGCTCCTGCCATTGCTCATGCTGCAACACCCTCCCCAAGATCCAGCGCCAATGGCCCCTCCTCGGAAAACCTTTCCCTGACCACGCCAAACCCAAAAAAAGACTTCTGGGCTTCCCCCCGCCTCTGCACACCCCTGCCCATCAGTGTCTGTCCTCCCATCTGACCCGGGCTCCTTGAGGGCGGGCCCAGGCCTGACTCATCTTGGTCCCTGCCATCGCCCAACACGAGGCCCGGCACACCAGAAGCCTCAGGAAATGTTTAAGTAATAAGTGGGTGAATGAGCGAAAGAGTGAGTGGCTACGGGAGGGCATCAGTGAGAGGGGGAATTAACGAGGGCAGGAAAGGGTGAGCGGATGGCCGAGCAGGACAGGCAGAGGCAGACAAGAGTCAGGCTTAGGGCGGGAGGAACGGATGGCGGAATATCCGAATCGTGCATCCCGGCGCAGTTTCTCCAACAAAGCAAAATGGGTTCGCCCTGGCTACGCTTCCCGCTCCGCCTCGAGCCTCACGGAGCTTCATCGTTTCCCGTCCGAGTTATGTCCAGAATCCCAATACTGGGCGTGCAGGAAAGGGCTTACCCGGCCACACCCGCAGAACCGGTTCCCTCGCGAGCCCGCTCGGGCCTCGGCGGAGCGCACCCGATCTCTACTCCGCAGGTTCCGAGCCTATTGGCCGACTGACAGGGACTGGCGGAGACTGATGTCTCCGAGAGCCTATCGCTGTCCGATTTGGGCTGTGGGCCCCGCCTACCAGGGAAAGCGCCCTGAGTGGCCCGGGGAAATAAGAGGCCGAGTGTCCACTGGCTGGGTGATAGTGACTGACGTTGTGAGCAGCTTATCGCAGCTGGATCAGGAGAGCGTCTCGCGTGTCGGACCCGCCTCTTGGAGTCACGAATCGGTGGTAGCTGCGGGCGTGGTCCGTCGCAGAATGGCAATGAATGGGGTTTCTGGCGGCATATACCTGGGCTATTTGCTGGCCTGATCCTTGGGTCTTGAGGGAGCATGGGGACTCCTTGATCCTG
This sequence comes from Avahi laniger, assembly GCA_963575035.1. Taxonomy (NCBI): domain Eukaryota; kingdom Metazoa; phylum Chordata; class Mammalia; order Primates; family Indriidae; genus Avahi; species Avahi laniger. The sequence continues at coordinate 18,785 of CAUYSK010033853.1, read as the reverse complement.
AGAGAGGAGGAGGCCGGGGACCCAAGGAAGGAGGGACAGGAGACTCCAACTTTTGGGTCTGAGAGAGGAGGGGCTGGAAACCTTCTGGGACTAACTAGGAAGGGAGACTCCCGGATCCCTGAGTGACTGGTCTGCCCAGCGATGACAGGTTTGGGGTTCAGGATTTTACGAGGCTATTTATGGGATTGGAGCCAGCCTTGCCCCCAGGCGAGTGTTCTGGGTCCTTAGGTGGAGCTTGGAATAGAGATGGAGAGAGAAGCTTGGGGAAGCTTTCTAGCCTGCATATGTCCTTTCCTCGTCCCTAAAAGGGAAGTCAGAGGCAGGGTGCTGTCTGCAAAAGAAACCCAGAGTGGGAGGAGACTTGAGACTCACGTAAGACAAAAGAGAAAAACACAGATACCAACGGAGAGATCAAAATAATAAAACAATAATAAGAGCACTCTCGTACCAAGTTTACTGTGCCCGGGATCTGTGCTAAGCATTTTACATAATTATCTCTTCATCATCACAACTCTAAGAGATCGGATTATTATTATTATTATTATTATTATCCCCATTTTACAAGAGAGAAAATTGAGGCCCAGAGAGGGACAATCAAGATACAGATGGAAAGAGACAGGAGAGACACAAAACAGATGGAGATAAACAAAGAAAAACAGGCCCAGAGAGAGAGAAGAAAAGGTAGACAGCAAACAAGAGGAGAGCGGCTGAGAGTTGGGACTTCTGGGTGGGGGTAGGGGTTGTGGAGAGCTGGGGACTGGGACTCCTGGGTCCTGGAGAAGGCAGGACCAAGGATGGGGACTCCCAGGTATTTCCTCCCCTGACTCCATGATGCTAGGTTTGTCCAACCCTTCTTGTGGGCGTTGGACCTGGTTGGGGTCGAAAATAGTGATTAGGAGGGGCAGATGCATCATTATCCTACTAGGAGAAGATAAGAAAATGATTAATGGAGGTGCCCCCAGTTTAGGAGAGGCCTTTCCCCCGTGGCCTCTGTTCTTTGATCTGGGAAGATTGGGGAGGGGCAGGGCCCTCTCTGTGCCTCCCCATCTCTGCATCTCCGTCACTCAGAACTGTCACTGCGGCCCATCTTGGAGACAGGTGGGCCACTCTAGGGGCAGCAACAGCCTTCCTGGTGGGTCTTCATCTAAGTCTCCCTATATCCCCCCAGAACCCTGAACCCATTTGAGGTCCTGGCACACTTTAGGGGCCCAGCAAATTGCCCATGGAATGGATGGACAAACATCCACATCTCTCTGTCCCCATCCTGCCATCTTTTTCTGTGTCACCATCATGTTCACCCCTCCCTGACCTCATCGGTCTCCTCTTCCCTTTCACCTTTGTGTTTCTTCTGAAGCCACTGGGCCCACCATCCCCATTAGGGAGAAACTGAGGCTCATTTTGGAAGGAGTCACTCTCCCAGGGTCACCTGTGGGACATGTACGGAAGTGGCCTCAGGGCTGACAGAGAGGTTCTCAAGACTCCAGACACGGACACACTCCCAGCACCTCAGAGTCAGAAATGCAAGATCACACCAAATACTCGCAGTATGTGTTAGGTGTCGTCTTGGGTTTGCACCACACAACCAGAGAATCACACACGCAGCACACATAATCGCCTACGAGCACAAACACAAATATAGGCACACAATTCCGTGGAATCAATCACTTGTGTGTTGCAATGACAACACACAAGAAATATCCTATTTCACATGCAAAACAGACACCCCAGCTATGCAATTACATGCCCAGCCACTGAGAGGCCACTCATCCAGTCCCTACTAAAAGGAACATGAGCAAAGACTTTGTTTAGTTCTCTCTTGTATCCCCAGCGACTAGAAGAACACATCGTCATCGTCGTCATTATCATCATAAACACAAAATGTTTCCTATGTGCCAGGCGCAATTCTCAGCACTTTACATGAATTAACTCATTTAATTCTTTGCAACAACCCATTTTACATACTGGAAAATTGAGGTGCAGAGAAGTTTAGTGTCTTGCCCGGGGTTTCACAGCCAGTAAGAGGCAGGCAGGATTTGAACCCAGGCAGGCTTTCTGGCTCCAGAGTCCATCACACAAGGCTACCACTCAGTAAATAATTGCTGCCTTAATCCGGTTAGAATTACAGAGCCACGATAACTGAGAACACCTCCAAATACCGGTGAACGGTGCGTAGAACCAATACAGAGGGTAGTACAGACACACAAATAAAAGAGACCCCTTCACACGTCACGTGGCAGACCACAGACACACACAACACATCATGACAATCGCCACACAGACCCACAGCACCCGGAGAGTCACACAACCATGCACAGAGACACAACACACCCAAACCCAGACAGAGGGACACACCCAGAGATCCGAGTCCCTCCTGTTTCACTCCCAGCCCCTCTGGGCTGGCCCTCAAGGAAACAGCAGGTTTGGGATAGGAAGGGGGGCCACCTCACTTGTCCGCTCAGCCTGACCGGTTCCACTGGGGCCGTGGATGGCCCAACCCGCCTTATGAAACCCGCGTTGGGCAACTGGACTCAGACCTGCCTGGACGCCTGCGTTCTGGGGAGAAAGGGGCTGGCAGCCGAGACTCTGGGTTCCAAGGGCGTAGGAGGCTGGGCGCCCCATGCATTCTAAGGGACAGGAAGGGGACTGGGACCTGGATTCTCAGGTCCTGAGGACAGAGGGCTGGCGGCCTGGACTCCTAGGTTTGGGGAAAAGAGGGGCCCAGGGTGCTGAATTCCTCTGTCTTGAAGGTAGGGTACCAGATTTAGCAAATAAAATATAGAAAGCCCAGTTTAATTTGAATTTCAGATAAACAACAAATCCTTTTTTAGCGTAAGTATGTCCCCAATAGTGCATGAAACATACTCACGCTAAAAAAAACCATTCGTTGTTCATCTGGAATTCGGATTTAACCAGACATCTTGTATTTTAGGTGGCAACCCTATCTGAAGGGCATCAAGGCCAGATGGCTGGTGACTGCCACTGTCACTCAGCCCCCCAAGGCTCTCCTGTTCCTCTCCCGGCCCCCCCTCACCCCCAAGCAGGCCACCTCACAGCTTCCCCAGTCCCGATTTCCTCATCTGCATGAGTTGCTGTGTCTCATTGGGGCCCCCAGGCTGTGTCAGGAGTGGGGAGAGGAAACTTGAGGACAACTCGGGTGTCATCCTGGGAGCCCTTGGGTCCTCAGAGGTGACTGACCCTGAGTCACCTGCACCCATAGCCTAGACAGCGGAGGGGATGGGGCCCTGTGGCTGCCTCCGCAGAGAGACGGGGAGCAATGAGGAGCGATCCCAACATAGGAGACAGGGACACAGAGCCTGGGGAGGGGAGAGACCCGGAGAGGGGGAGACAGAGAACCAGAGATTTGGAAACAGACCTGTAGATATGAGGAAAGAAATAAAGAGAGATTCAGAGCCAGAGAGACAAAGATGCAGAGACCAGGAGAAAGGGATGTTAACCCCGAAGTGGGGTGACAATGTCCCTCAGACAGTCAGGCTCCCAGACCAAGTGACGGACACGCACAGGCAGCACGATGAGCGCTGCCGGTAGGTCTGGGTGCGGGGTGGGGGGACCAGCCACCTGGGTGGTGCTGGGAGACCAAGGCTCGCGTCCTGGCGTGCTGGGGGGCTGGGCTCCCGGGCCAGCAGACTGATCCAACTGCTATCACCCCATACCCTACCCAGTGGGGCGGTGACACCACCTTCTCTGCAGGTGACATGGTGACACCCCAATCTTCTGGTGCCTCCTACATTTTTGGGGTGACACCCGTGCTGGGAACCCCACCCAGCTCTAACGCTGCTTCCCTCACTGAGTCACTTCCAACCCCGTCAGGCTTGTTGGGGGGAGACTTTGGCGACTCAGGCCTCCAGGCCCCCAGCTCCTTCACCCCTCAGGACCCCTGCCCTACTCGGGCATGTGCGGCCCAATGACACCCAGGAGCCCAGGCCCCCCCATGCTCTGCTCTGTGAAGACCCTCGAGTTCAGGCGCCACCCCCACCTCTGCTCTGAGGACCCAGGAGTCCTGGGCCACACGCACCTCCTGCAGGAACCACGGCTTTTCGGTTCCCAGCCTCCTCCCTTCCCAATATGGAGGTGGGGCGAGGCGTGTTTATTTACTTTGGTTCCAGCATGAGTCACTCCCCAAAGCACACTGCCCTCCATGTGTCCCCTGGCCCTGAATGGGAGGACGATGCCCCCATCTCCCAGGAAGTAGGGACATCACTACGCAGATCTTTGTGTCTCTCTGCCTCTTTCTCCATACATCTTCCCGTCTCCCTCCCATCTCTCCATGTCCCTGCGTCCCCTCTGGTGTCTGTGCCCCATCTCCTCCCCATTTCTCTGTCCCTCTCCTTTGGTCTCTGCACATTGCCCCAGCTGGGCCCCCCTCTGCCCTCTCTCCGTCTCTCCGTCTCCACCTGTCCCATTCCTAGACACCCCATCCGTCCACAGGACTTCCTGGGTCCTGGGGGGGTGAGGCAGGAAGGGAAGTGAGGGGTGGGGAAGGGAGAGGGAGGGCGGGAAATCCCGGCGGGGGCAAGAGGGTCAGCCAGACCGGCTTGGCTCCCTGGGCACCTCTGTCACAGCCCCGCCCAGGCAGTGTGGCCCGCCCATATAAGTGGCTCCTGGCGTGAGACTGAGAACTCAGTGCCTGTGTCACCCACACCCGTGTCTCCGTCACTGCCACCGCGGTCCTGCAGGTAGGAGCACCCCTGCAGCAGCCTTCCTCTCTGAGGTCGGGTACCTCTGCTCTGTCTCCCTTCGTATCTCCGGCTGTCTATCTCTTTGGACATCTGTCTTTCTCAATGCCCCTGGGCACCTCCTGAAGCTGAGTAGTGCTGAGTTGACTTTGGAAGTCCTGAGCCCCGGCATCCCTTCTACTAACCCCCTTGGCCTAGGTCATCAGATGTGTGGCATTTCTCTTCACCTCTCTGAGCCTCAGTGTTCCGTCTGTGAAATGGGCTTGCAGAGGAGTCAAAGTGCTGGGCACACATGGGCATCACTAGTGGCATCTCTATGGGCACCTGGTTCTTAACTCTCTCTCTCCTCGTCTCTGACTCTACCTGTCTCTGTCTCTTGGTCTCTCCCTCCAGCTCTGCCTCGGGCACGAGGAGGGTCCTCTGGGGTCTGTCGGGCAGCTGTAAAGAGATGGGCGAGTTCCTCGCCCCCGTCCTATCCATCCGCTATCCCGTGTCTCTCCTCGCCGGCAGGCTGACTGGGCCTCTTTCTCCCCAGCTCCTCTCCCCCTGAGAGCCCAGACCCCAGTGCCCCAGTCCCCGGCCCTCCCCTCCCAGTATCCAGCATCCCTTGGACAGACTCCACCGCTGTCACCGCAGCCACCTCCGCCGTCCCCAACACCACCTCCTCAGGGCCAGCAAGATGCAGTTTGAGATGCGCGACAACGTGAAAGGCAAAGGTGGGATGGCCGGATGGACCAGCAACCCTCTGAGTACCCGGAACCCGGCCGCCTCCCTCCCCTGGGCACCCTGGCTTCGAAGACGGATGGCGCCTGCTTCCACCCCAGAGGCCCCAGAAATGCTGGCACCCAGCAGCCCAGGCCCAGACGTGGAGGAGGAGGTGGCACGCCCAGGCCGCGCTCAGATGTGGCGCCCACCCTCCCCCAGACGTGCAGCAGACCCCACCCTCAGCTCCACCAGCTGCGCGGGAGGCAGCGGCAACAGGGACAGGCTGGGGTGTCAATGTCCAGATGCGGCAGAAGGGAAGGGGGAGGTGCAGTAGTGGCCCCTCAATGGGCGGCCTGGTGGCCCTGCCCAGACTGCCCGGCAGAGGGAAGGGTGGCAGGGGCGACGCCAGACTGCCGGCTGACCTCGCCCCGACCTCTGCAGCCATGTCCTACCCAGTGACCAGTCAGCCCCAGTGTGCCACCAGCAGCTGCTACCAGACCCAGATCAGTGACTGGCACACAGGTCTCACGGACTGCTGCAACGACATGCCCGTCTGTGAGTGTCCGCCACCGCGGGGAACCGGCAGGGGAGGGATGCTCACTTCCTACTCCCCCGTGGACGCCCATGAACCCCACTCCCGCCTCCCTTCCTTGGACTCTGAATTCCCACCCTCCAACCCTCACCCCCAGTCCTCGGACCCCCAGCAGTCCCTAGGACCCTGACCTCACACCATACCTCCGTCACTCCGCCTCCCCTTGCACCCTAACTCTCCTCCTTGTGACCCCCCACCTCCCCCTTCAAACCCTCGCTAAACCACCCTCTCCTCGGACCCCTCATTCCGTCTGGGACTTCTTTCTTCTTCACTTTCTCCAACAACACTCAGTCCCCTCTGGGACCCTCGGTCAGCCGCGCCCCTCCTGGGGTGGGGGCGGGGAGCCGGCGGGAGGCGCCCCCCCACCCGACTCCTGACCGCCCTGCGCTCCGCCCAGGTCTGTGCGGCACCTTCGCTCCTCTGTGCCTCGCCTGTCGCATCGCCGACGACTTCGGCGAGTGCTGCTGCACGCCCTACCTGCCCGGAGGCCTGCACTCGCTCCGCACCGGCATGCGCGAGCGCTACCGCATCCAGGTGCGCGCCGGCGGGACCCGGGAGCAGGGAGGCCGGGGCTGGCCTCCTGGGCCCCGGAGCAGCGCTGCTGACCTCTCTCTCCCCCCACCCTCTAGGGCTCCATCGGGCACGACTGGGCGGCCCTCACCTTTTGTCTGCCCTGCGCCCTCTGCCAGATGGCGCGGGAACTGAAGATCCGAGAGTAAGGACGTTCTCCACCTTCCCCTCCTTCCCCACCGTCCCGCCTGGCCTCCTCGGGCCCCTCCTGGGAGGGCCTGCCCCGCCGCCCCTGTCCCGCAGACACAAATACTCCCATAATAAAAACCCGAAAACCAACTCCGCCTACAGCCTTTTTGTCCCGGGGAAGGAACGTGGGTGGAGAGAGAGGTTTGGTGAGGGAGGTGGGGACACTCCAAAGATGCCTAGGTGTGGACCCAGGAGTTCCTGCGTCAGACTTTTGACCCACGCCGGCTGTGTAGGACTTTGGCAAGTCATCCCTCTCGAAGCCCGGCCGTCCTCACCTGACAAAGTAAAACCACTGAACCTTAACTGCGGACCCCCTGGCTGATCTGCCTGCATCCCGAATAGAAGCAAAGCAGAAAGGCAGTCTTGGCAGAACAGTCTAGGTTCAAAGAAATGCGCCCCTGCTCATTCGGTACCTGTGCATTTGGCCAGGTGTAATCCCAGCACTTTGGGAGGCCTAGGTGGGAGGATCATTTGAGGCCAGGAGTTCAAGACCAGCCTGGGCAACATAGTGAGACCCCCATCTCTACAAAAAAATTTTAAAAAATTAGCCAGGTGTAGTGGGACGGGCCTGTAGTCCCAGCTACTCAGGAGGCTGAGGCAAGAGGATCACTTGAGCCCAGGAGTTCCAGGTTACAGTGAGCTATGATGGTGCCACTGCACTCCAGCCTGGGCAACACAGCAAGACCCTGTCTCAAAAACAAAAAACAAAAAACTATGGATTTTGGCTTGCACACACTTCTAACAGGTGTGGGAGACTATTATCTCCAAAGCAGAGAACTGCCAAGCTGAAGGCTCCGCTGCTGAAAGGAATCTTTAAGGATTATCCAGTTCAATCAACCTTCTTTACTGCAAAAGCAACTAGCAGATCAGAAAATGTTTAGGCTGGGCGCGGTGGCTCACGCCTGTAATCCTAGCTCTCTGGGAGGCTGAGGTGGGCGGATTGTTTGAGCTCTGGAGTTTGAAACCAGCCTGAGCAAAAGCGAGACCCCGTCTCTACCAAAAATAGAAAGAAATTAATTGGACAGCTAAAAATATATAGGAAAAAAAAAATTAGCCGGGCATGGTGGCGCATGCCTGTAGTCCCAGCTACTTGGGAGGCTGAGGCAGGAGGATCGCTTCAGCCCAGGAGTCTGAGGTTGCTGTGAGCTAGGCTGACGCCACGGCACTCACTCTAGCCAGGGCAACACAGTGAGACTCTGTCTCAAAAAAAAAAAAAAAAAAAGAAAATGTTTAGTTCTCAAAATTGGACGGACCTGGGATCTAATGTGGACTCTTGCCACTTATTAGCTGTGTTATGCTGACGACTTCATAACCCTTTCTGAACCTCTTTCCCCTCTGAGGATACAATCCTTAATGTGTCAAATGGCTGCTGTGGGAGCAAGAGATGCGACAGGAGGAAAGGCTGAAGCGTGAACTCAGTAAGTCACTGTTAATGTCACTGTTATATGATATATAATAATAAATATTCTAATATTAATATATTATTACTATTATTTGCTGTTCTTCCCCTCTCTCTCTCTCTCTCGATCTGTGTATCCAACCATCAAGTGACATCTTCACGCGGGATATCTAAGAGCCATCTCAAACTTGACACGTCCGAGACCTAAATGCTGATCCCCACTCTCCTAAATCTACTCCTTCTCCTGCAGTCTTCCCCGCGTCGGGAAATGGCAAACTCTACCCTTGCAGTTGCTCAGTCACTTTCTCTCTCAGCCGGTGCCCAGTCTGTCAACGAACGCAGTTGGCTCTACTCTCAGAATTTACCCAGAATCTCACCACTTCTCCCACTCTGCTGCCTCCATCCTATCCCAGCCACCCTCCTCTGCAACCCAAACGAAAGTAGCAGCTCCCTCACTGGGCTTCCCACTCTACCCCACCCACTTGGTCTCTTCCTCGCAGAGGAATCCTGTGAACACCTAAGTCAGATCGCATTCCTGCCGTGCTCAGAATCCTCCCATGGCTCCTCCCCCTCCCTCAGAGTAAGAGTCCTCAGTGTGGCCCGAGGACCTGCAGGATCTGCCACTTGTTCCCTCTGTGATGTTGTCTCCTCCCCGTCTCCCCCTTACTCCCTCTGCTCCGACCACGTGAACCTCTTCTCCAAAGTGTTTAGCACACTCCTGCCCCAGGGCCTTTGCACTGGCTGTTCCCTCAACTTGGAATGCTCTTCCCTCAGATGTCCCTCTGACTCACCCCCTCACTTCTGCTCACACAGCATCTTATGAGAGGGTTTCCCTTCCCACTTCACATTCAATCGCAAGCACCAACTAGTAGCATCACTAGTAGCTCCCTGCTCCCTTCACTGCCATTACTGGTCACTTTCCAGCATACCGTGTCATTTTCTTATTACCCAGCACCCCACTGGCTTATCGGCTCCACGAGGGCAGGGATCTTGTTCACTACACCCACATCAGTGTGGGGCCCATTGTAGGTGATCATGGACTGAAGACACTGGCTCAGGAAAGCGAAGTGACTTTGGGGGTGATGTACAGGGCAACAGAGAGTCGGACAGGCTTGGGCCAGAGTCTGGCTCGCCTCCTAATTGGCCCTGAGTTCTGACTCAAAAGCCTTCGCTTTCACGTCTGGGAAGAGGAGCCTGTATCTCCCAGTGGTGATATTGGGAAGATTAAAAGACTCATGCCAAGTACCCAGAACAGCACCTGGAGGGCTGTAAGCCCTCAGTGTAATTCCCGGCCTTTCCCTGAAGCCCCCGGGGTGTTGGCAGCCACACACGGGCTGGAACCCAGGTGCCCGGCCTTGCATGCCCAGGGTTCTTCTCACCCTACCTCGCGCCTCCCGCATCCAGGTGCATCCAGGGAGAAGTGACAGCCAAGAGGCCGACGTGCAGAGAGGATGAAAGTGCGCTACGGTGCGTTCATGCGGGAGCACGTGCGTGGCCCTGACAGGTGTTGGAGAGACAGTGGCTCGGCGTCCCAGCGACAAGGCCAGGTCACAGTGCGAATGCTCTGCTTAGGAGGGCAAAGTCACAGGATGACTGCTAGGAAGAGACCTTACCTAAGGGGTCCAACACAGCCTGCAGGACTCTTGAAGAAGAACTTTAGCTCCTTTCTGGCCATGCAGGATAAACTGTCCTCTGGCCTTGGGACTGCGTCTCTCGGGCAGCACGTCCTGCCGCTCATCGGCTTTGCAGTGGGTAAATCAGCTTTTTTTTTTTGAGACAGGATCTGTGGTGTGATCGTAGCTCACCATAACCTCAAATTCCTTGACTCAAGCGATCCTCCCACCTGTAGCTGGGACTACAGGCACACACCACCACACCCAGCTCATTTTTTGTAGAGACGGGGTCTGGCCATGTTGCCCAGGTTGGTCTTGAACTCCTGGCCTCAAGTGATCCTCCTGCGTGGATTTGAGACACCTGGATTTGAGAGTCAGACGGCCAGTGTTCAAACAGCAGCTGAGACTCAACAGCTAAATGATGTCTGTGACCTTTTGTTTTCTCGTCTCCAAAACAAGGATCACACAGCACCTCCCTCACAGGGTTGTTGGAAAGATCAAACGAAACCACTGCAGTGCACGCCAGGCAGACTACGTAACACATGGTGCTCAGAAAGAGTGAGTTCATACATCCTGGAGGGCAGGGACTACGGGCAGCTGGTAAAGGCAAAACTCATGTATGGTCAGTAATCCCTGAAAAATCCCATCAATTGCCCACAAAGTCAGAAAATAGCGTGTTATTCCTGGGCCACTCTGGAGACATATAACTCCTAAGTCTAAAACATCACTGTGTCCTCGGCTGAGAAAGCGAGCAGCTTGCACACAGGGGCCAGGTTGCACTGACGAGGTGCATTGTTTAACACTCCCAGCAAGATGTCCATGCTGAGTAGAGACTAACGGATGGGACAGCGATCTGCCCTCATGGCAGAGCTCCACGCACGGGGGTAGCGGATAAGACAGCTCCCATGATGCTTTCAGTTTTGACCACTTGAGTTAGAGAAAGCTCATCATGCCAGGGTCTCATCTCAGCGCCCATGCTGTCTAGTTTGAACTCTTATATCAGGGCCCGGAATAAAACCTTCCCTGGGACCAAGACAGTCCGTTTTCCTCCCTGAGCCACACTGGGCTGTCCCTGCAGCAGGGATCCGGGGAAGGGTGAGAGGCCTCCCTGCTCACACCTCCCCTCAGCCCACTCCTTCTGGAGAACAAGAGCCTTCCGTCCCGGCACACCCCACCCCAGCCGCCGCCCAGGAGGGGCAGCCAGGAACAAGGCCCAGGCCACGCGGCTTGAGGTGGCATCACGACAAGGACAACTGTCCAGGTTGTGCAGCACTCAGGCGCCGGTTCAGAGAGCGAAGACCCCACCCCTCCGCCGCCTGCACGCAGACCGCGCTCGGACACCTGCGTCTTCCCCACACTTTTTATTCGTTGGTTCGGCCACTCCCCTCGTCCTCAGATGTGGCCCCTGCCGCCTCCGACATGCACACACTGGCAGGGCCTCTCGCACTGGGGGCCCCCTGCAAGGAGAAGACGCAGTGCCCAGCCCCGCAAGGACCAAAAAAGCAGCTGGGGGTTGAAGTCTTGGGGCAGGAGAGCCCCAAGTTCAAGAAGACTGCCAGCATTGGGGGCAAGGGGGCCCTCAGGGGGTAGAGGAGCTCAGAGTCCATGGAGGTGGCTCGGGCGGGGGCAGCCCCTCGGGAGGGCCCAGAAATCGTCAAAGCAGCACTGTCTGAAGGCAGCCACGCGCTGACGATGCCGGCATGTCCAACCAGGCCCGGGACCCCTCCCGCGCCCACCCGAGGCTGCACCTCCGGCAGAGGTTTTGCCCCAAGGCTCCCTCTGAACAGGCCTCAGTTGTCCCAGCTTCACTGGGTGACCCTGGCCCCAGGGTTGGGTGACACCCGCGCTGAGCTTTGTCCCTCCGGCCTAGGGGGGTGGCAGCAGCTTCCCGCTCTTGCTCACCTCTGGGCTATCACACTGTCCCATCTGTCCCTTTGCAGCCACTGCCCTCACCAGCGCTACCGAGTCCCTGCACTCAATTCCTGCTGTTGAAATACTCACCGTCGTGTCTCCATCCCCAGTTGGACCTGGCTGAGGAGATGTCTACAGGGCCACTCGTGTCAAAAACTGGACTCGATCTTCCCCACAAGCCCAGTCTGCCCCACCTTAAACCACCCCACAGCCCCATGCTTCGGGCCATAAAGTGAGGGGTCATCCTGGATTTGTCCCCGCCCCCGTCCCCCGACATCCATACCTTCTTGCACGCACATCCTGCATCCTGACTGCCACCGCCCTGGCCTGGTCCTCGCCCCATCCCCTGCTGCCTCTCTCGTCCCCTCCAATCCATAGCTGAGTGATCTCTTAAACAGGTACGTCGGATCCTGTCGCTCCGCCTCCAAAAGCCGTCCGACAGCTTCCCATTGCCCTGAGAATTAAACCCCAAACTCCACCTGGGCCCTGGGAGATCCAGCCCCTGCCTGTCCCCAGCCTCGTCTCCTCACACCTGGTCTGGGTCACAATGGCCAGTTTTCTGGTCCTTTCAATAAAATAATCTGATTCCCACCTCAGGGCCTCTGCCCTTGCCCTTCCCGCTGCCTGGAAACGGTTCCCGAAGCTCTTCCCATGGCCAGTTCTTCTCGGTCATTCTCAGTCGAGCTTCTCTGAGTGCCCGATCGACTTTACCCCATGCTCCCTCGCTGCCACATCCTGCTGAGGTGTCACAGCACGGATCCCTCTCTGAAGCCATCTTACTCATCTGTGTGTATGCACACACGCATGTGTGCCGACTGTCTCCCTTCGCTAGAACCTACGTCCCATGAGATCAGGGAACCTCACTTCTCGCTCGGTTCCTGCTTTGCCCCGTGCCTACAACAGTGCCTGGCACATAGTAGGTGCTCAATAAATAGCTGCTGAATGCAGAACAAAGGAGGCCCTGTCTGGGGAACCCTGGGGGGAGGGGGCCAGTGGTCTCTGAGGAGACAGTGTCCAGGGGCCCCCAGGTGAATGGGCCCAAGTCCAGGGCGGCCCCATCGGGCGACTCAGATACTGTGGCTGAGGACCCTGCAGCAGGTCAGAGGGACATGCTGGTGAGGTTGTCCTGGCTCAACAGTCCCTTGCGGCCTGCTCCAGCCCCGTGCCCACTGCCCCCGGCGCCCCCGCCGCCCCCACAGTACTCGTGCAGCCTGTGCCGCAGGGTGACAAGGGCTGACCCCAGGCAGGCCCCGTTGGGTGCGTGGGGCCCGCCAGGCAGCTGGAGCAGCAGCGTGGCCACGCCAGCCATGCCATCTTCTGTGGGCTCGAGGGTGATGGGCCCGGCTCGCAGGCCAGCAGTGGTGGCAGGGATGGCCGGTGGGCAGCACCCCCCTCCCATGGGTCCCCAGGGCCCCCCGGCCCCTGTCAGCAGCAGGGGTGCCAGGAAGGGCTCCGAGCGGCGGAAGGCAGGCGGCGGGAGCCCAGCCGGCTTCCAGGCCGGGGCTGGAGCGGTAGGGTCGGGCGGGAAGCAGACGGTGACCTTGGCAAAGGGGCGGCTGGCCATCTTGGTCATCTCCTGCAAGTGCCGGCGCTGCTCCTGCCGCTGGTCCAGCGCCTGCTTGGCCTTCCAGAGGAGCACACAGAGTGACAGGAAGAGGAAGAAGCAGGAGAAGAAGACGGAGAAGAAGACGAACAGGTCGATGTGGGCCTGGTCCTGCCGGAAGAAGAGCAGGCCCTGCGAGTCGGCGGAGCCGTTGGCGCCGGGCCCGCTCGGGTCTCCCACGCCCAGCAGCAGCAGGTAGAAGCGGCTGGACTTGAGGGCGTGGTGTTCGTGCGGGTAGGTGATGACCAACCGGTCCCGCACGCTGCGGACCACGAGTACGGCCGACGGCTCCGTCACTGTCACATAGGTAATCAGGCCCCGTGGCCACACCTCTCGCACCCGTGGCTCTGCTGGGGTGCCCGGCCCACTCCCGGCCCCTGGTCCCCCTGGATCCCCGGTCCCCCGGAGTCCACCGTCGGCAGGGGGTGGGGGCGGCGGCGGGGGTGGGGGAGGCTGGATGTGCACGGTGTGGACTCCAGTGTCAGGGGCCACGCGGACCACAAAGGTGTCATAGGAGGTGGAGACGTAGAGGTCCACAGCACCAAAGGTCACGTCCAGTGTCAGGCGGATGTCCACGTTGGTGAACTTGGGCTGCACGCCGAAGAGCACGGTGCGGCCAGGGCCCAGAGCCCGGCGCTTGGGCTCGTGGAAGCAGTTGGTCTGGGACGTGGGGTCCAGGCAGCACTCCTGCTCCACGGAGATGAGGCGGTAGCACTGCTGGCCGCCCAGCGGGCTTCCATGGAACGACTCCCGGCACTTGGCGCACTGCGGGCCGGGCAGGGGGCAGTGGGGTGGCCATCAGGACTGAGCCTGGTGCCGGACTGGCCCCCAAGCAGCACTGACTGACATCCTACCCCTGTTGGTGCGTGGCTACTGGCCTGGAGCCCCCTGCAGTGTCCCAGCTACTTCCTGGGGACCCTCCTGGAGCCCCCCTGCCACAGTGTAGATGCTGCCAGGACCCGACACTCCAGCACCGTGATGCCGAGGCCGGTGGCACTTCGAGGCACAGTGGTGAAAGGCCCTGTTGAATTCTCGCTCTATCTCCTCACCAGCCGTGTGGCCTCGGACTAGTGACTTAACCTCAGTGAGCCTGAGACTCCACACACAGGTGGCAACTGTGACACGCTCACGGGGCCGCTGAAATCACACGCCTGGCACTAGGCATGGCTCGGCCAGCCCCGCCTGCTGCCCGGCTGATTCCAGGCTGCGCTAGGCACGCTCCCGCCTCAGGGCCTTTGCACTGGCTGGCCCTCTGCCACGTGGCTGTCCTCCCACGTGTCTGCTTGTCCGGCACCCTCACTTCCGTCAGCTCCTGACTCAAGTGCCACCTTCTCATTGTCCTCCTTGGCCACTGTATGAACCATTTCCACTCCCAACCCGTCTTAGCCCCTCTTTCTGTTTGATTTTTTCCCTGGCTGCTCATCGCTGCTAATGCACTGAGCCTCTTACTTGCTCATTTACTCACTGCCGGGCTCCTCCACAAGAAAGTAAACTCCTGAAGACAGAATGTTTTGCCTGGTTTGTTCCCTACTGTGTCCCCAGTGCCTCGCAGTGTGTGGCATATAGTAGGTGCTCAATAAATACGTGTTGCACGAATGAGTGGATGGATGGGTAACAGCTGTTATGATTCCTGTAGCTTAGCAGAAACCATCAGAGTTCCACGATCAGACCAGGGTCAGTCTCGGCTCCGAACCCAACCAGCTGCCTGACCTGGAACAGGCCATTTGCTGTTTCTGGGCCTGTTTTCCTCTTACATCCACACCTGACCGAGGCCCCAGCACAGCCTTGCCGAGCCTTCCACATCCGTCCTGTTGCTACCGTCCGTACAGCACAGCTCCCAGCTCGGCGGCACGTGCCCCGAACGTACCAGCTGTCACTGCCATTCCTGGCAGAACTGAAAGAAACTGCTGCTTCAGAGCAGCCACCAGACCTAGACGAGGAGGTCTGCATTCATCTCTGGGACTCTCTGGTAGAAGCCGGTGGGTCTTTTGCTTAACAAGAAAGCAAAAATTCTGGCCGGGCGCGGTGGCTCACGCCTGTAATCCTAGCACTCTGGGAGGCCGAGGCGGGTGGATTGTTTGAGCTCAGGAGTTCGAAACCAGACTGAGCAAGAGCGAGACCCCGTCTCTACTAAAATTAGAAAGAAATCAATCGGACAATCAAAAACATATAGAAAAAATTAGCCGGGCATGGTGGCGCATGCCTGTAGTCCCAGCTACTCGGGAGGCTGAGGCAGAAGGATCGCTTGAGCCCAGGAGTTTGAGGTTGCTATGAGCTAGGCTGATGCCACGGCACTCACTCTAGCCAGGGAAATAAAGCGAGACTCTGTCTCAAAAAAAAAAAAAAAAAAAAAAAAGAAAGCAAAAATTCTGATCCAGGATGGAAATGTTTGGGGGGTGTCAGTAAAATTGTAAAACTGCTGTCATTTGGGGTGGAATTGCATCTTTGCAGCTATGATGTTTCTGCAGATGGGTAAGAGAGACTGAGAGCAGGGACTTTCTCTTTCCTCTGGAACTGGATAGAGAAAGTGGGTGGGGTGGAGTGGTGTCCCTCAGGAGGGAGCATGACATGTCCTCCTCATGGGAGGTGCAGCCACAACATGGCAGCCAGCCAGGTGGCCAGTACAAGTGCTCCAGGAGCCTCCCTGAAGAAGACAAGGAGATGGACTCAAGGGGAATTTGAATGTGGGTATTAGAACTGAGATTTTGTTAGCCTCAGGCCAACACGTGGGAGCTGCCACTTGGGGAGAACCTGCCTGAGAAAGAAGCTAACAAAGAGGAAGGCAGAATCAAGATACAGGGAGGCAGAGACTTCTGACATCACTGTGTGAGCGCCTGGATGCAGCCATTCCTGAAGGCAGAATCTGGATCTCAGTTTTGAGAGCCAATACATTTTCTTTTTTTTGCTTAAGCTACTATGAGATGGATTTTCTGGCATTTGGAACCTTCGTTATGACTGCCTGTAATGGAGACTGCCTCCCCACTAATCTGAGAGCCGCCCAGAGGCTCCTATCTGGGTCCCCAGCATCACTGCCCACGGCCTAAAACTGACTGGGCCTCAGGAACAGTCTATCCAGCTGACCTGGATCCCAAGACCATAGATTCAGAGCCACGATCTTGGTCCTGCCCCAGCCTGGCAACCTCACCCCAGCTCTGACCTCTCTGGGGTGTGGGACCCCCAGCCCATAACTTGCTTCTTCAGCCGAACCTGGTACTTGTAGCAGTCTCGGCGGTCGCTGGGGGAGCTGCCCTGGCACGTGCCCGTCTCCGTGTTGTTCTGACAGGGGCAGCCCGTCCCATCCTGCTCGTTACATGTGTCTGCGTGGCCGTTGCACTGGCATCTGAGGACAGGAAGGAAGAGGAGGGTCACAGAGCTCCCACGAGCTGCAGGGGCCCAGGCTGGACGCAGCATATGCGAGCTCAATGCTGTGCCACAGGCCGCAAGAGGAAACTGAGGCTCACACAGGTCAAGCCATCAGTCAAGCCCACGGAGCAGCTAAGTGGCAGTCAGGATCAGAACCCAAGGTAGACTGAGTCCAGAGTTCACTGAACATACAGAAGGCAGGAGACATGATAGGGAGGTTGTTTCAATGCCTCTTCCCTCAGCAGCCCTCTCCTGCCCACCCGTCTCGGTCAGGGCTGTTGCGTAGCGCACATTTCAGCACGGGCCTCGGAGGTAGGGGGGTCTCTGAACTGAGTCTGCCCCCTTCCCCCCAACCCGGCCCCAGCCTGGGGGATCCCTGGGAGTTTCATCCTCTACTGACCGAGGGCAGAGGACTGGGGGGTGGGGTCTGGCTCCAAAGCTATCCCTCATGAGAAGGATGCGGGTCCCGGACACCCTCCTCTCACTTGGTGCATTTCCCGTCCAGGAGGAAGTAGCCATGGAGGCAGCTCTCGCACTTGTCCCCGTAGCTGTTGTTCTGACAGTTCACGCACACAGCCTCGTCTTCGCCAGGACCCTCTGTCACCCAGTTTTCGATCTGGCCAAGGAAGGACAGGGTGATCACAAAAAGGCATGGACCAGCCCCCTCCTCCCTCAGACCCGGGGGTCCAGCCCAGTCCCTCCTCCCTCAGACCCAGGGGTCCAGCCCCAGCCCCTCCTTTCTCAGACCCAGGGGTCCAGCCCCAGCCCCTCCTCCCTCAGACCCAGGGGTCCAAGCCCCCAGGCTCCCCTCCCTCAGACCGAGGGGTCCAGCCCCAGCCCCTCCTTTCTCAGATCCAGGGGTCCAGCCCCAGCCCCTCCTCCCTCAGACCCAGGATTTGGGGACTCAGCCTCTTTCACCTCCTCTGGATCTAGAGAATACTTCTCTGGCTCCTTTCTGGCCATTTCAAGCTCCTTCCTGGAGACGCAGACGTGGCTATTTCCACGACAGAAGGCGTGGCAGGGCCGGCAGGTCCCGCCCCCAACGGCAGAACCCACGAACAGCGGGAGACACTGTTCACAGTGGCTGCCCTGAGAACCCAGGACAGGGTGGTCAGGAAGGTTGGAGAATGCACACGGACGGGAGGGCAGCAAGCGCGGGGGCGCCCGGTTTGGACAATCCCAGCCTGGCTGCGATTCGGGCCCCGCCTTCACTTACGCACTTGCAGCGCAGAGTCCTGAGCTCAAAGAGCCCTTCCCTGCACCATCCCAAATCCTCTCCCTGTGCCTGCCCTCCCGGCCCAGCACCCGCTCTGTCCGCTACTCCAGGGCAGCCCCAACGTCTTCTCACACCTCCCCGGCCCAGGGCTCTGCCACCGCTTCCCCACCCCCGGCTCATCGGGGCTCGGAACCGGGCTCGAGATGCCTGAGCGCTGGCTAAAGGCCAGCAAGGGCCTGGGTCCCGCTGTCAGGGTCTGAGGCCCCAGGCAGCCCACCTTGGTGTGGTTGCGGCAGAGCAGGCAGTGGTCGCGCGCCCCCACGCCAGCACACTCGCTGTGGCGGTTGCAGCGACACTCCGTGGAGCAGTTGCGACCGACAAAGCCGAAGTGGCAGCGGCAGTGGTCGGGCTCCACGCACGAGCCGTTCACGCAGCCCTGGGCACACACGGGGCGGCAGAGCCCTGTCACGCTGCAGGGGGAGCAGGGGTCAGGGCAAGTGGCCCGATAGGAGGCTACGCTCCTCACGGCCCGTGGCCCAGCCCCTCCCCCACTGCTCCACTCTCTTCTCAACTGGTCCCTCTTCCCTGGTCTGTTCCATCACCCTCTCCTCTCCAGGGCCTGGCTCACCACGTCCTCCAGAGTCACAACCCTCCTTCCGGGTCACTGGGCAAACTCATTCATCCCTGATCTAGCTCACCATCCCCTCCCCTCCTGGCCAAGGCCACCACCCACACCCTTCACGGATCTCAAACAGATCTCGCCACTTTCACGCGCTGGACTTCCTTTTCTTCCATCCTGCTTTGCTCTACACCTGCGGCACTGGCCCGCCACCTGACAGGGACTGGGCCACAGAGCTCTGCCCGCCACCGCCCATCCGTGGAAAAATTGTCTTCCATGGAACTTGGCGGGTGGGGCCCACACAGATCAAG
>CAUYSK010033851.1:0-22210 GCA_963575035.1 Avahi laniger | reverse complement strand
TCTTGACTGGCTATTGTGATCGCCTCCTAATTGGTCTCCCTACCTCCTCTGCCTCCTGTAAGTCTACTTTCAACAGAGTATCTAGAATCATCTTTTTTAAACCCAAGTCAGCGTCCTTCCTCTGCTCAGATACCTGGCAAGGCTTCCTATTCACTTAATAAAAGAAAAGTCTTAGAAGGACATACAAGCCCCTGAGAAATCTGCCCCATCCTCCAATTGCCTCTCTGACATCATTTCCTGTAATTCTCCCTCTTGCCAACCTGCTACAGCCACACTAGCTTCCTCGCTGTTCTTCAAAATCACAAGCAAACTCATGCCTTAGGGTTTTCACACTGGCTGCTCCCCTTGCCTGGAATATTCTTTCTGCAGATATCTGTATGGTTAGCTTCCTTTAAGTCTTTCCTCAAATATCCCCATGAAAGAATGGATAAAAAGGCACCCGAGAAAATGCTCCAGAATGACCCCCATTAGTTCCCTGTTCATTATTATTTCTCTTAAAATCTCAAAATTAAAAATATGGATAGGATTAAGGGTTTTAAAGGGTAGCACAAAGCTATCTTAGTTGTACGTGAGAAGGTGCCAATTGGGAGGACAATGATTTTTGGTTCTCCTTTCTCTTTACCTTCTGCTCTGTTTGTGTCAAGGATGCTCCCATTGACATAATCATGGGATGGCCACTTTTCCTACAGATTGATATATCTCCAACTGTGTGCCACAATGGGTTATGGCATGGAAGCCAGGCACGGAAGAACCACAGACAGGCTGGGAAGGAAGGCTAGGGCCCAGCCAAGCTAAGACTGAAACACAAATGCCTAGAAACTAACTTTGCATGTAGGATGGCAGAAACCAGATAAAGAGTGGGGAGTTTGGACTAAGTTTCAGATTTATATGTTCACATTTAGGATAGTTTAACCAGACAGTAGGAGAGCTTGCTGTAGGAGTTTCTGCCTCTGTGCCTCCCTCTTCTTCATTTCCAGCCTCAGTTGTTCCACTAGGTTCACCTTTTGCCGTCTGCCTAGACACCCTGATACTGTCCCTTTCTTCCATTCTCCAGGTTAACTTGCACCTACCCTTCAAGGCTCTGCTCAATCACAACCTTCTCTAGAAAGGCCTCGCTAACCCCTCCCTCAGCCCACCCCAAGCTTGGTTATGACCCCTCTCCTGTGTATGCTTCTGTCGCTGCACTTAAGCATTCTCTGTGTATTCAATTATCTATTTACTTGTCTGTTTCCCTCCCCATTGTGAGCTCTTTGATAACAGGGATGGTGCCTTATATAGCTGTGTATCTGTATCCTTAGCACACAATACAATACCCAGCACATAGAACTTTGATCAATGTTTGAGGAATGAATGAATGATACTGCAGCCAATTTCAGGGCATTGCCAGCCAGGTGATTCAGGTGGAAGCTCAGGATGCCTGTTAGGTAGCTGAGAAGTTGTCAACTTGCTAAAGCACACTTTGATGATCTCTCCTTGGTAAGGGTTGAGTCTGAAATTTCTTTAAATTTACAGGAAGGAAAGAGCCTAGGAAACTATGAGATATTAAAGTGAAAGTATTTTTTCATCAATTGTATTTTAATCACTATGTACAAATCAACAAAAATGAAAACAGATAGCATCCCAGGAATGTTCAAATGATCCTAATACTCAATGCAATAATAATGGTTTATCAGTTCTTGTGCTAGCAAATCTCTCTAGGGACCCACAAAACTTAAAGGTAGGCTGTGCAAACTGCAGATTCCAAGGTCATTTCAGTTCTCTCTAGGCTACATAAATTACAACTTCCCCTTTCAGAGAGGGAGAGATCATGGAAGGCCTTACTTGTTCTCCCCTGGGATTTGTGGTGGAGGCTGGAGAAAGCCACACAGGCATGTCCAGGAATGAATGCACTAGCCAAACTGAATGGAGATTGCATAAGCAAAGCATGAGTAGGAAAAAATTTCACTATCTCTTCTCTTTCCTTCTGTGTTCTTTTCTTTTTCTTTCCCTTCCCTTCCCTTTCCCTTGCCCTTTCTTTTCCCCTTTCTTCTTTTCCCTTTTCCCTCCCCCACCCTATCTTTCTTCTCCTGTCCCCCGCCCTTCTTTCTTTCTTTCCATGAAAGCAGAAGGCAGTGGGATGCTGAAAGGAGCCCGGAGACCTTGGATCTCATCCTTGCTATTGCTGCTAACCAGTTATGCAACCCTGGACAGTTACTTGGTTTTTCTGCCTCAGTTTCCTCATCTGTAGAATGGCTAGGCGGGGCTAGATAATCTCTTAGGATTATCAGCTTTAGGATTTTGTGCTTCTGTGTGGTGACTAACCAAGATAACCAAAGAAGGAGTGAGATTTGGGAAAAAAAATAAATGAATTTTAGTTTAGAAATGCCAAATGTGAGGTTCCTGTGATACATCTAGGTATAAATGACAAGTAGAAGCAGAAGTAGAAGTAGAAGTCTGGTCCTTAGAACAGAGCTGGGAGTAGAGGTATAGATATGGGAGTCTATAAATAAGGGTTATCTCCATATTATTTTCCGCAGAGGTTGCACTAGTTTGCAGTCCCACCAGCAGCGTGTGCGTGTTCCTATCTCTCTGCTTCCACGCCAACATTTACTGTTTTGGGACTTTTCGTTAAAAGCCATTCTCACTGGAGTTAAGTGATAACTCATTGCATTTGTTCATATGTTTGTTGGCCATTAGTCTATCTTCTTTTGAAAAGTTTCTGTTCATGTCCTTTGCCCACTTTTTAATGGGCTGCTTGATTTTTTTTCCTTGCTGATTTTTCTGAGATTTATATAGATTGTAGTTATTAGTCCTTTATCAGATGTGCAGCATGTGAATATTTTCTCCCATTCTGTAGGTTGTCTGTTTGCTCTTGTAATAGTTTCCTTGGCTGTCTGTTTGCTCTCGTGATAGTTTTCCTTGGCTGGGCAGAAGCTTTTTAATTTGATTAGGTCCCGTTTATTTATTTTTGTTGTTACTGTGATTGCCTTTAGGGTCTTCTTCATAAATTCTTTCCCTAGGCCAATGTCTATAAGAGTTTTTCTAACATTTTATTCTAGAATTCTTATAGTTTCATACCTTAGATTTAAGTCTGTTATCTACTGTGAGTTGATTTTTGTGAGGTGAGAGTTGAGGATACTGTTTCAGTCTTCTACATGAGGCTATCCAATTTTCCCAGCACCATTTCTTGCATAAGGATTCTTTTCCCCACTATACGTTTTTGTCTACTTTGTCAAAGATTAGATGGCTATATGAGGATGGTTTCAGTTCTGTTCCATTGGTCTATGTCTCTGTTCTTGTGCCAGTACCATGCTGTTTTAATTACTATAGCCTTCTAGTATAGCTTGAAGTAATATGGAAATACTTCAAAGAGCTAAAAGTAGAACAACCATTTGATCCAGCAATCCCATTACTGGGCATCTACTCAAAGAAAAAAAAAAAGACATTCTACAAAAAAGACATCTGCACTAGAATGTTTATAGCAGCACAATTCACAATTGCAAAGATGTGGAAACAACCCAAGTGCCCATCAATACATGAATAGATTAATAAAATGTGGTATATGTATACTATGGAGTACTACTCAGCCACAAAAAAAAATGGTGATCTAGCACCCCTTGTATTATCTGGTATAGAACTGAAGCCAATTCTACTAAGTGAAATATCACAAGAATGGAAAAACAAACATCATATGTACTCACCATCAAATTGATATTAACTGATCAATACTTATGTGCACATATAGTAGTAACATTCATCTGGTGTCAGGCAGGTGGGAGAGAGACAAGGGGATGGGTATATTCACATTTAATGGGTGCAGTACGCACCATCTGGAGGATGGTCATGCTTGAAGCTCTGACTTAGGTGGAGCAAAGGCAATATATGTAACCTAAACATTTGTATCCCCGTAATATGCTGAAATACAAAAAAGGAAAAAAAAATAAGGATTAATTGGGATAATAAGAGTTTTGTGGCCAGCTAAACCAGTTGTGAATGAACAGATTATGTATTAAAATGAATTGGTTACAGTTAAATTTAAAATTATAATGCACTTACATTTGGTTGATTCCATTTTTCTTTATTCTGTGGAATAACAAAAGGTGAGAACAGCCCTGCTTTTTAGAGTTGGCTGTATTCCGTGCTGTGAATACTCTCACCATGGCTTATTTTAAGCTTCCTAGTCAGGTCACTGAATAGGAGTTGGGACATGATGTGTAGTGGCACACCAATATGTAATAATGTCACCATAGAGATTACAATAGACATAAATATGCTTAAGAATATAGATAATGGTAACTCTATCTAAATAACAAAAATAATGCTTATTTTTAATAATGAGAAAGTGATGTTTTGAGTGTGTACTACCTTTGTTTTTTAATATAATTTATTTAATTTTAAGTTTATATGATTTAATTTTTTAAATGGCTGTGTTTAACAATGGGCTTGCTCTGAAAGTGATGCTAAGACAGAGTAAATAACTTGCCTCAGATCACACAGAAAATGTCTAGGCCAAGATTAGAATCTTGATCCACCTAATTTTGAAGACCAGGCTGGTCACCACTAGACCATCCTTTACAAAACCGTGAAGTGTTATACTGCATATAGTTTTAAAAAATGTTGCATTTTGTATTTGAAAAAATATTATGTGGTCTTAAAGGTCATTTAATAAGGAACGGAAAAGCATTCAAGGGTCAAAAAAATCACAGTGAAATTCCTGCTTTTCTGGGTCAGTTCTTGTGCCTCAGTTTCCCTGTTAAAGGAATGCTTTGTGTCCTTTCTGAACCAGGGTTCGTCCTATGTTTAGAAAATTGGAGAATTTATGAAAACATTTTCATGTATCTTGTAAATAGGACTTATATAAATTTAAATGGTTGTTATAATTGTTATTTTGAATATAACTATGCTGGCCATATTGAAAATAAAAAATAAAGAAACCTAGCAAACACCTATTGTTTGACATCCACAGCTTAATATAATATCTTTGTAGACAAAATGTATAAGGATGTTTATTGTATTAAGCAGTAAAAATGAAACATCTGGCAACAATTTTTAGCTCTTGAAGAATCAGATGACAAAATGATGAGTCTCAGGGGACTAAGATCATGTTTCCCCCTCCTGAAAAAAAGGTTTGAAAAAATTTTTATGCTTTCTGAAAACCATACTTATTTTAGTTTCTTCTCTGTTCCCTGCTTGGGAAGTGACTTACACACAGAAATTCATGAACTGTTCACAAAACTCTATTTTGGTCTTGGACCTGGGTGAAGCATGTGGTTAGAATTGTAGCTGTAAAGCTACCCTCTAATTCAATAAATTGAGACAAACCAAGTAGCTCTGTGGATCATTGTGTTTTAAGAAGTATTATGGTTGTAAATCTCTCAGTTATTAATGAGATAAGCTCCATTATAATACAGGGAAACTATGAGCAATTTGGCCATGGGTTAAGGAAAAGAACCAGATAGCGTACTCTAGACAAGAGTGACAAAGTTAGGGATGGGTCAGCTTGCTCTGGCAGATGGCAACTCTGAGTCATTGTGCAACGGGTGCACACAGAGCTGGCAAGTGTGCACGCCTGCCTGGCATCTGTGGGCTTCACTCATCTTGTGTCCTAGTTGCTCACACTGGAAAATTAAACTTTTTTTTAATGTTTGGTTGACCAGTGTTTTTAGATAAGTATGGCAGTCTTTAACAACTGACCATATTGTCTGCCCTCCCCTTGAAACTTCTAAGCCTAATTTGTGTTCTACAGTTTGTTCAACAACTACTTGGTCTATTAACAAATACTCTGCACTAGGCATTGTGTTAAACGGTAAAGGATACAATGATGGCTAAGATGCTAAGTATTCCTTAGTAGGGATACTAGATATGTGTGCAGGTAACTATCATATAAGGCAGAAGATACAAAATGCAGAGAGAGCGAGAGCTAAGGGCTTTGGTTCTCTGAGATGTAAGAGGAAGAAATAGATCTATCTGAGGTGACCAGAGAAGGCTACCAGGAAGAAGTGTATTAGGGAACAGATAGGATTAAAGACCATAGAGGTTGGGGTGGCCACAAGGAATATATAGACCTGGAACCTACGGGATCATCCAAAGAGGGAGGTTAGACCTTAAGAGAGACAATAACCAGGACTCTGCTTCTGTTCCTACAGAGGACACAATATTTGAGAGCCTGTTAAACTCTCTTAGCACAGCCCCTTGAAAGTGTTGCTACTGAAGATGCTTGTGGTGCATTTGAATGTAATAAAACAGAATTTTCCACAAAATTTTGGGGAAAAGCTTTGTTTTTCTCTCCAACAATTCACCCTACTTGCTAAGCTAGGTTCCTTTGAGGTCACTAAGAGGTCATGAAGAATATATGGACATGACTAAAGTCATCACATTTCCCATTAGTCATTGGATACAGTGCTGTGAGAATGAGAGAAACAGCTGGAAGTGGTACAGGAACACAGCATGGGCCATGTCTGTCTCAGATCAATATTTCTAGCTGCCATGGAGGGTCTGGCTCTGCAGATAGATATGTCTTTTCTGTGTTGCTGAGCTAACTGATTCAGAGGTATCGTTGTAGAGAAGGAGTGGAAAATGGAAGCTCGGTAAGATGTTGTCATCCCTGTGGGTAAGTCCCTTCTTTTTATGACCTTGGAGCAGCAAAGAGGGATCTGAGCTAGTCCTTGGTACTTATTAGCACTTTGGGCTTCAGTGAGTGTGTGGCTCACTGACAACTCATTTCCTTCACAGACAGGTCTGTCTGGCCATGCTGATGGGTGAGACCCACCCAGAGGTAACTGGAAAGAACTTTCCTGTGATCACCAAAGTTCCTTTGCTCCTATCAGCATCAGTAGCTGTTTGCTGGGACTTGAAGTTGGAACATCATTGTTGAGACCTATTTCCCCAACTTCCTAAAAAATGGGGGCCTAACCATCAAAGAGCAGGGTGGCAGGGCTCCAGTTGGTGTCAAAATAGAAGCCAAAATAACTTCACAACTAAACAGAGATCAGATGCCAGATGTTATCAAAATCCTATACAGAAAATGCACAGTTATCAGCTGTGATGAAGCCTGGGATTTTAACATGGTAAAATATTTTGCTTTTTTTCTTCAGAGAGGAATTTTTAATTTCAGACTTATATCTCCATTATTTCAGTGAGGAAAAAGGACAACTAATAGTTGCTTGGCCTAAAAGGTACTGGCAGGAATATTTGAGTCGTAAAATATTAGCCAAACATCTTTTTGGATATTCTAATATAAACTATATGGAGAACTGAGCACTTCATGTCAGGACAAAGCTTAAAAGCCCCTTCTCACAGAGGGCCCCCGCCTTTCTGGATACTAATCTTGCCAGTTGATAGCCCCAAGTTTTTGTCTCTGTTGCAAGGAATCACCCAGCTGTGGCTGCTTTTTGTTACCATTTTTTTCCCCTTGTTCAGGAATTTTTGTCATGAATGCAAGAAAGAAAAAGTTGTTTGTTTTATGGAAGCCATTATTAGAGATACTAGTGCTTGGGTAATGGACCAGGGTCTGGGATAAAGGGGAGGAACTTAGAAGTGGTGTCCAACAGCAGTTCTCATCCCTGGAGTTGTGTGTCATAATGGGAAGTGGTGGCCTCTAGCCCTGGCTCTGCCACTGCTGTGTGACCCAAGACCATTCATCCATTCAGCACTTATGGAGCACCCATTCTGTGTCAAACACTGCGTTCAGCACTGCGGACACATTGTGAGGAATAAAGAACCTGTTCTCCAAACCCACAGCTTCCCTGAATACCATTCCTATATGTTTGCAATGTGAGGACCGCACTACAGTGAGCTCTCA
Organism: Avahi laniger; assembly: GCA_963575035.1. Lineage (NCBI taxonomy): Eukaryota > Metazoa > Chordata > Mammalia > Primates > Indriidae > Avahi > Avahi laniger. The sequence goes on along the minus strand of CAUYSK010033851.1, from coordinate 14,430 downwards.
AGGCCCTCTACCCCTAGTTCTTGATTCTTCACTTTTCTGTGGGAGCAAAATGTGCCCAGAAGAACAATAACAGGAAAAGTGGTACCCAGTATTACATGCCAGACATTATGCTAACTAACCACTTTTACATACGTTGCCTCATTTTGTTTTCTCAAGAATCTCCTAAAATAGATATTTTAATGTTCATTTTACAGACGAGAAAACTAAGAGTCAGAGAGGTTGAGCTGCCTTTTGTTGTAAGTGAGAAAGAGACTTAAACCCAGGCCTGCTGACCCCAAACCCAGCATTCCTATCGCCCCTGTTGATGTTTCATATACTCATTCATCTCCCCTGGACTTTACTATGGGAGTACTCATGAAAAATTTACTTTATCCAACCAGTTTTTCTTTTAAACTATATCATGAGCTCAGTTATTTTCCTAAAACATTATGCATAGTAACTGTATTACACGCCATCATATGGACTGCCATAGTTTAAATACATTGTTCAGGCTTTAGAATTAACATGTTTTCTGAAGTCTCTTTGGAGAAAGTATTAAAGTATAATCTCATCCAAAGGCCTGGCATCTGTAACAAATCAAGCCTGCATGCTCAGCCCCCAGTTTCAGGGGCCTCCCTTGGCTTTTTTTTTTTTTCTTTCTTATTTCAATGGCTACAAAATTCCCTTGGCTTTTGACTGGGCGCTTGCATTATTAGTGTCTGCTGGGCAGGAGAACCTACTGAATAGACATGTTTCTCAGAATTCATTCATACATTCTCCCATTTATTCATGTAATAATATTACTCAATTATCTGGTCAGTTGATGCTATAGGTACCCTTCTGGGATATGGGGTTAGTTTAATAGCTAATCATAAAATTAATTGAATTGTAGTTATGATAATTACTTGGTGCTCTAAGTATATAATAAGACCATGGCCTGGTCTAAGGGTCAGGGATGCTTCCTGAGGAAATGATATTTGAGATGAGCACTGGTTGTCCTGAGGATGTGGCTCTAAGTTCCTTAACTTTTGGCTAGTCCTTTATGAGCAGGTGGTGGTTCTGATGACAGACCCTTGGCAGTCACCTTTACTGAGAGGTGGTTCACATGAAGTCTCCAGAGGTCTCACTAGAGGTCCACTGTAGCTGCTGCTCACCATCCTCCCTGTCATGCTGTTGTGGAGATGACTCTGAAGTGGAGGTCCCTCTTCTGTCTGGGTAGAGTCTCAGTTTCCCACAACTGAATCTGAACACTATCTGATTTCCCATCCATGTCCATTGATTACAGGAAATGGAGCTTAAATAACAAGTTATTTAAAGGTAATTCATCATAGGAAAATATTTTAATCTTTGAATCAGTCATTATGTTGAACACTTTCTACCACTGCTGTTTCCATTAATGTGGATAATGATAATCGAAAAGAAAGCAATTGATATGACAAAGCTACAGTAATCAAAACAGTATGGCACTGGCATAAGGTTAGCCGTATAGACCAATGGAATAGAATTAAGAGTACAGAAATAAGTCTATACATTTATGGCCAATTGATTTTCAAAAAGGATGCCAAGACCATTCAATGGGGAACGAGTACTTTTCTTGAATAGTTGGTGCTGGGGCAACTGTATATCCACATACAAAAAAACCCTATACCATATACAAAAATTAACTCAAAATGGACCAGTAACCTAAATATAAGAGCTAAAATGATAAAACTCTTTTGAAGAAAACATTGAGAGTAAATCTTCCTGACCTTGGATTTGGCAATGAATTCTTAGATATGACACCAAAAGCATGAACAACAACAAAAAATAGATAAATTGAGCTTTATCAAAATTAAAAGCTCTTATGCATCAAGGGACAGTATTTTAAAAATGAGAAGACAGCCTACAGAATGGAAGACAATAATTCCAAATCATACATCTAAAAAGTGTCTGGCATCCAGAATAAAGAATTCTTACAACTCAACAACAAAAAAGACAAACAACCCAATTAAAAAATAGGCAAAAAATATGAACAGACATTTCCCCAAAGAAGATAAACAAATGGCTAACAAGTACATGAAAAGATGTTCATGTCATTAGTCATTAAGGAGATGCAAATTAAAATCACAATGAGGTACCACTTTAAGCCCACTAGGAATTTTTTTTTTAATGGAAAATAAGTATTGGCAAAGATGTGGAGAAATTGGAGCCTGTATAGATTGCTGGTGGGTATGTAAAATGGTGTTGCCACTGTAGAAAACATTTTGGTGGTTCCTTAAAAAGTTAAGTATAGACTTACTATATGATCTAGAAATTCTATTCCTAGGCATATACCCAAAAGAATTGAAAACTGATATTCAGACACATAGTTGTATGCATGTTCACAGCAGCATTATTCAAAATATCCAAAAGATGGAAACAATCCAAGTATCCATCAACAGATGAATGGATAAACAAAATGTGGTCTACTATCCATTGAATAGGATATTATTTAGCCATAAAAAGGAATGAGGTGCTGATACATGTCAGAGTGCGGATGAACCTCAAAAACATTACACTAAGTGAAAGAAGCCAGGTACAAAATGCTACATATTATATAATTATATTTATTCAAAATATTCAGAATAGGCAAATCCATAGGGACAGAACACAGATTAGTGATACCAGGGCCTGGGAGGAGAGAAATGTGGGGAGCAACTACTTAATGAGTACAAGGTTTTCTTTTGGGCTGATGAAAGTGTTTTGGAACTAGATACAGGTAATAGTTGCACTACATTATAAATAGTTAAATGACTTATTGAAGTGGCTAATTTTTTTAAATAAAAAATTTTTAAGAGATGGGGTCTTGCTATGTTGCCCAGGCTGGCCTCAACTCCTAGGCTCAACAGATCCTCCTATCTCAGTCTCCTGAGTAGCAGGGATTACAGGTGTGTGCCCAGCATCCAGCTTAAGTGGTTAATTTTTTGTTATATGAATTTCGCCTTAATAAAAATTAATAAAAATAATATAGAAAGAAATCAAGACTAGGTTCATTCTTTCTCTCTTGTGTCTGCCATATTTTATGGTTAATTTTAAAACATAGTAACAAAATTATGACATATCTTTAGTTATTACTACCCTGGGGTTTTATTAGATAGCATGCTAATGAATTCTGCCATCATTTTCACCTACTCTGTACTATTCAGATTTCAGTTCAAGGCTTCAGGAACATTGCGAACAGCTGCTCTGGAATTACGCATCTGACCATCAACGACATGCCAACTCTGACAGATAACTGTGTAAAAGTAGGTATTTGAAAAATACATTTTCTTTTCAGTCCCATTGGATGGACACACATTCTAATGGCTTGAATTACTGAAAAATATGAAATGGGTTTTTCATTTTAGTTATTTTTTAACAGTAAGAAAATCATTTAAAAATTTACAAACACACATACGTGTATCCCCAAAACATTTGAATCTTTAGGTACCCCAAGAAACCTTGTTTCACAGCTGGAATATTTTTTGTTCAGTGATGTTATAGCCTAAGCATAAACTTTAAGTTTAGTTCTTCATGTCAAGCTGCCAAATGTAGTGATTTTTTTCAGCATTACATGTTCTCATCTTTTCCCATACTCTTATTACATGATTTAATTCTAATTCTTTCATATTACTCAAATGTAAATATAAAATATATTGAAAAGTCTTCTTTCTTTGAAAATAAGACAATTTAATAATGTGTCCATTTCTGAAAATATCGAGAGAAAAAATAATCTCATTACCTTGCCACGCCTGCTGCATACACAGTGGATAATTTAATCATCTTTTTTTCTTCTAAAGGCTTTGGTTGAAAAGTGCCTTCGTATTACATCAGTAGTTTTCATTGGAGCACCACATATCTCCGATGGTGCTTTCATGGCTCTTTCTACTTGCAACCTCAGAAAGATCCGATTTGAAGGTCTGTGATATTAAAAATGTGGTTCACCATTAATTTTTAGTTTTACTCCTGAGGAATTATATATGTACAATACTTGTCTTTTCTTGTTTTATTTCAAATAGGAAATAAAAGGATTACTGACACATGCTTCAGATTTATGGGTAAGAATTTTCCAAATATGAATCACATTTACATGGTGGACTGCAAAGGAATAACAGATGGTAGCCTCAGGGCGCTTTCACCTTTGAAGCAACTGACCGTGTTGAATTTGGCAAACTGTGTAAGGTAATGAGTCATTTGGTCATATATGCAAGAAACACTGATTATATTGTATATGCCAGGCCCTTTCCTCAAGAAGCTCATGGTTCGTGGGGTAAGCGCAAAAGTCAGGAGTTCAAGTGTTAATGTAAAAGGTAAGTGCAGAATTCTGTGGTTACAAGGAGGGCCACCCAACCTAGACTGATGGATTATATGAGGGTCATGGAAATTGTCAAGGAAAGCTCAGGGTACAGGGAATCATGGACCTGTGTAAGATTAAGTGAACTCACAGGAACGCTTATGGGCTAAGTGAGGTTCCCACAACTAGTTCAGTTAACAGGTTATTTCCCCATATGGATTTTCTTAACTTGCTTATGAGGAGCCAGTCTTACTGAAGGTTTCCCTCTTGGGTATTGGTTATATTTCTCTTCTGTGTGGATTTTCTGACAAATGGACAATGACGAAGTCTTACTCAAATCCTTCTTTGGCTGAGCCACTACTGGGCTGCTATCCTGGTATTTTCAGGATGGCAAAGATCAAATTCTTGCTGAAACCTCTCCCCCAGTGGGAATCTCAGCCTCACACCTGTGTATATTTCTTACAATCTTGTAGGGCCAGATGATAACAAAATAGCACTTGATCCTCAGTGAAGTTGGTTAACATTTTGGAAAACACAAGACAAGTGAGAGCTAAGCTACACAGAATCTTAACCTATGTTTTCCCTATGTGGGGATGTGCAGCATGGGTCAGCAAGGGTCAGGGGAGACATAAAGATTAGAATGGGAAAAATGTGGACTAGGAAATGAGGCCTCCAGCTAATAGCCAGCACAGAATAAAGGCCTCATGCCAACAGCCATGTAAGTGTGCTTGGAAGCAGACCCTCTGGCCTCAGTCAAGCCTTCAGATGACTGAACCCCCAGCTGGCATCTTGACTGCAAACTCATGAGAGACCCTGAGCTAGAACCACCCTAGTCCACTTCCAAATCCTTGAGATCTAGAAACTGGGAGATAATAAATGTTTGCCATTTAAACCATAAAGTCTGGGTCAATTTGTGACATAGTGATAGATAACAGTGATACACACACACACACCCCAGACATACATGTGGAGTGTGTGTGTGTGTGTGTATCTATACAGATAATTCTATCTGTATGAATATGTGAAATTGAATTTAATTCTTGTATTTCACTCAGGCTTCTGCAGATTAATTAATTTAAAAGTAAATGGAAGTTTTCTGCTTCAGGTATGTAGTTGACAAGATACTTCAAAGGACTCTGCCAAAAACAATTCAGATCCTTGATGAAATATACTTTTAATACCTCGCTGAGCCCATAAAGAATAAGAGAAATATCCAATAGCCTGAAATCCCCTGATTCTGCACCACCCTCTCAATGAATAGACTTGCTGAAGTCAATAGTGAATAGCATGCAAACATAAAAGTTGGGCTGCTCTGAGCATAAATGTTCATGTCAACATTATCATTGAGGAATCAGTTCTGAGCAAGACTCAAAGGAGGGAAGCAGAATCTAAGACTTCTACAGGGTCTGGACCGCTTCAAGGGGAACAAAATGGTCTCCAGGGGATAGTAACCAAGCTCCTGGAAGAAGTTAGCACAAAGCTTCTCTGGCTAGAGATGAAGATTAAATAAATAGACGCTCACAACTTTTTTAAAAATCTGATATGAAAAGAGCTTAGAATAGGTGCTCACAGTTAAAGAGTGCCAAATGTACAAAAATAGGAGTCACCCTAAGGAAAAGAAACGAGAAATAGCAAAATAAATTTGACCTTCAGATAATTCAGGTACAATTATCAGACACAGAATCTTAAGTAACTGTATGTGAAATATTCGACAAAATAAACAATGGAATCAGGAATATGAGCAGACAATAAAATATCATTAAAAATAACTAGGTTTATGTGAACAAATCAAACTTTTATAAATAAAAGATAATATAGTTATTGAAATAAAGAAGCTCAATGGATTGCTGATCAGTAGATTAGAACTCATGAAGGAGAAAAGTGTAGAGCTGGAAGATCACACTGAAGAAATGACAGCAAAGATGAAAAATATGAAAGAGTATAACATGTAGGGTAAAAAGACAGAGAAAGTTTAATATGAGAGTTTCAGATTTTAAAATTTATTCCTAGGAGATATACCAAAAATAGTCAGTTGAAGAGTCAAAAAATATACATTTTTCTCAAATACCCATCAGTCCTTTAAAAAATGGACCATGTACAAAGTTTTAAAGCACGTTCCAGCAACTTTCAAACTATTTTTATTAACAAACTGTATTCTTTCACTACAAAGAAATTAATTTAGGAATCAGCAATAAAATGATAAATTAAAAATACATACAAGGCCAGGCATGGTGGCTCACGTCTGTAATCCTAGCACTCTGGGAGCCTGAGGCAGGAGGATCACTTCAGGTCAGGAGTTCAAGACTTAGCAAGAGCGAGACCCTGTCTCTACTAAAAACAGAAAAAATTAGCCAGGCATGGTGGCGCATGCCTATAATCCCAGCTACTTGGAAGGCTGAGGCAGGAGGATCAGTTGAGCTCAGGAGTTGGAGGTTGCTGTGAGCTAGACTGACACCACGGTACTGTAGCCTGGGTGACAGAGCAAGACTCCATCTCAAAAATAAAACAAAACAACAACAACAAAAAACCCCCCACATATATATATGATTTAAAAGTAAAAATCCCTGGACGTTAAAATCACCTGAAGAGCTGAATAAAACTACAGAGGTTCAAGCCCCACTCCAGAGCTATTAAATCTGAATCTTTAGCGATGAAACCTCTGCTTGTATATTAAAAAAAAAAAAAGAAGTAGTAACGTGGATGCTTTTGATGCACAGCCAGATTTGGGACTAACTGCATTAACCACTTAACTTTGATCATTATTTCAATAATCTCTTCCATTGTCTTTTTTGTTACTTCCTTGATTATAATATGTGTGTTTATATGTTTGTTTTCACCTTATCTTTTCTGTTCCATTCATTTATCTGTCTTCTATCTGATCTTGCACAATTTTTATCTGCAAAATGGGAAAATAAGAGCACATACCTCATAGGATTGTTGTTAGGATCAAATAAGTTAATTCATGTAATGTGTTTAGAATAGTATCTGGCACATAATAAGCATTTAATAAATGTTATCTATTATTATTATTCCTTTAGAATGTATTTTAGTATCTAATAGAATGAGACTCTCCTTATTAGTCTTTTAAAAAAATTTAAATTTATAATTAATATATAATTATACATATTTATGGAGTACAATGTGATATTTCAATGTATGTACTATAATGATCAAATTGGGGTAATTACCATACCTATCACTTCAAACATTTATCATTTCTTTGTGGTGACACCATTCAAAATCTTTTCCTCTAGCTATCTTAAAATAAACAATACATTGTTACTTGCTATAGTCACCCTACTGTATTCCTTATTGTCTTTTAAGTTAGATATTTTTGCCAGCTTATTTTTCTAGATAAATTTTAGAATAATTTTGTCATATTTCAGACAAAATCCTATTGGGATATTAATTAGAATTATGTTAAATATATAAATTAATTTTGGAAAAATACAGTTTTATAGCACTTATTTAATTTACTTTTTATCCAAGAATAATTTAAATAAAGCTTCCAGTGGAAGAGAGAAACACTGATGGGCTGAGCAGACTTCTAACTATTTATAAAGCAGGACTGACGTAGTAGGTGTATGGCACTGACACATAGAAGCTGTTTCTCATTAGGACAGACAGTGGGAAAAGGCTGAGGTCAGGGTCTTCCCTGATTTTCTCTGATTCAGAAGGAAAGGAGCTGTAATCAGATTTTCTCTGATTCAGAAGGAAAGGAGCTGTAAGTTCTCTTATTGGGTTTCCAGTCCAGCTAAATTGACCTTGTATTTAATGAAAACTTCATTCTGGCAGTAGTTTGACTGTTAGTCTTGGTTCTCCCTCTCCTAAGTTTGGTCTTTTTCTTTTACAGGAGATGGTATCAGGGACTGCTTGACTCGATCACATTTTTACCAAACAGAAAGAGGCCTTAAGAGCTAACTGTCTTATTAAAAATTATGCCACCTAATTAAATGAAAAAAATGAACAAAAATAACATTTTTATTAATACTTCTTCCATTATTCTCATTTTTGCTTTTTTGATTACATTAAAGGCTATATAATCAAATTTGGTTGTCAAAATGTTGACAAAATGCCAACATATAGATTACCTTGCTATTATGGAAATATATTGGGTATAGTGACTGTTACTTTAATGCTATTCTATATATTCATATATAAAATCACATGTGAAGTTTTCCTCATTTTTTCCTACAGAATTGGTGATACAGGATTAAAGAATTTTCTTGATGGTCCTGCGAGCATAAATATAAGAGAACTAAATTTAAGTAACTGTGTGCACCTGAGTGATGCCTCTGTTGTGAAACTATCAGAGCGGTATGATAAAACAATATTTTATATCATATCATTAGTAATTGTATATTTGATAATAGAGATGAGAGATAGACCTAAAAGTAAAGACGTCAAGACATTTGGAGAACATTGGAGATGCCTAGAAGCTGGTCCAATATTTAGTGAAAACAAATAAAAGACATTGAAGTCATAGACTGAACTAATCATTTGATTATATCTAAGATGTTTCTTATTAATTTCACCTAAGAGAAAATTTGAAATGGAGTCATTCATGAAGTAATGAATATCTAGACATGAGTGACTTCTCTGTACTTTTCATATTATCTCCATGCAAACCCTTACTCCAGCATTTTCTAAGGGGTTTTCTGGCTGGTTAATTTATTCTTTTTTTTTTTTTTTGAGACAGAGTCTCACTTTATTGCCCAGGCTAGAGTGAGTGCCAAGGTGTTAGCCTAGCTCACAGCAACCTCAAACTCCTGGGCTCAAGCGATCCTTCTGTCTCAGCCTCCCGAGTAGCTGGGACTACAGGCATGCGCCACCATGCCCGGCTAATTTTTTCTAGATATTTTTAGCTGTCCAATTAATTTCTTTTTTTATTTTTGGTAGAGATGGGGTCTCGCTCTTGCTCAGGCTGGTCTCGAACTCCTGAGCTCAAAGAATCCGCCCGCCTCGGCCTCCCAGAGTGCTAGGATTACAGGCGTGAGCCACCGCTCCTGGCCTTAATTTATTCTTGACTCCTCTCTTGTCAGAGGTCTTGTGTAATTCCTGTAGCAAACTCATAAAGGATAAGCGAGGAACTTAACTTACACTCATTTTGGTACTTACATGCTAGTTTTTTGTATGCATCTGATATATTTTTTCTTACTATAATAGAAATTACAATACGAAAGTAAATCACAAAAAAGAAAGTCTTATATAATAATCTACTTCCCTTTCACCCAACTTTGTAATGCCAAATTAGTTTTCACTTTTAGGCTTGCTTTTATGTTGTGAAAAGGAAAATCCTTGCTTCAATACCATTTATTTTCCCAAGATAGTTTTTATATGAAGAAATATAAATTGACAATATAATTGAAAGCTAAAATTAATTCATGCTACTTTCCTTCAGCTGCCCTAATTTAAACTACTTGAGTTTACGAAATTTTGAACATTTGACTCACCTAGGAATTGAACATATTGTATACATCCTTTCCTTGGTATCAGTAGATCTCTCTGGAACAGCCATCTCTAATGAGGTAAGAAAAAAAATATTCCAAACAATTCAATGACTTTTATTATTTTCTGTAATATAATCATTTTCCATTTTATAAACAATGGAAATAACAACCAATAGTTTTATTTCTTACATTATTAGATTATAAAAGGTAAGTTTGGGGATATTGTTTCTAGAATAGTGAAAATAAGTTTATTTGTAAACCAATAGTCTTGTTTCAGCATTTAAAAAACAGCAAAATACAGGCTGGATGTAGTGGCTCACCCTGTCATCCTAGCACTCTGGGAGGCCAAAGCAGGAGGAATGCTTGAGGCCAGTAGTTGGAGACCACCCTGAGCAAGAGTGAGACCCTGTCTCTGGCAAAAATAGAAAAATTAGCCAAGCATGATGCTACTCAGGAGGCTGAGGCAGGAGGATCACTTGAGGTTTGGGTCTGAGGTTGCAATGAACTATGATGATGCCACTGCACTCTAACCCAGGTGACAGAGTGAGACCCTGTCTCAAAAAAAAAAAAAAAAAGAAAAAGAAAAAGAAGCAAAATACAGTATTTTGAGAAAAGTCCTGACAAATTGGAATATTTCATGATAAGCTACAATTTGTTTCATTATGGAAGTTTGGTCAATGTAGAGAGAATATATTTTAGATGGCTTAACTATATTTTGCTTGCAGATTTCACATTCTGTAAGACTGCCTTGAGATCTAAGTCTTTGGTTCAAGACTAAAGTCTAGAAATGGCCCATCAAATCTACAAAAGGACACATTTTAAGGAACTCATGTCCCACAGGGTGATGATGCTACTCATTAGAGTTGACACTTAAGCCACACCCATCCTACTGCTCTGGACTTGTCCCATTTACTAATCAAAAGGAGAACAGACCCCAAGAGATTGGCCATGTTTCTGAAAGACTTAATGGGCTATAGTTAGGAAAGGAATGTACAGGCTTCCCTTGAAAATCAGTGCATTGGGAGGGATATTGAAGCACAACAGAGATGAGGATCCCTTCCCCATCTGTTTACTAAATCCCTATTCAAATAGCACCTGTCTGTGAGGACCTTCTCTGAGAAGCCCTGCAGAACTGGAACTTCTCTATGTGCATCTCCAGCGCCAGAGCCTTCTTTAACATGAGCTGTTTCTCTCTTTCTCACTGCAGTAAAGACATCTGTATTATATGTCCATTCTTCCCAACATTCAGTGGGCTCTCTTAGGTGAAGTACTATGTCTGTTCATTGGCCCACTTTCCTTTCTTTATTCTTTTCTGTGAATGGTCTTAGATTCAGCCTCCACTCTGCTAGATTGTCTCCTCCTCCATTCCGTGTCATCCAAGTGTGATATGAGAGTGAGGGGGGGAGCAGTTACATGTAGTCAGCTCATTTTGGTAGGGTCAGTGTCTGTCTTCTCACTGTTGTCTTGTGTCCAAGCTGTAATTCGCTAAGATGTGTGAGGGCCCATTGGTATTTATTTTACTGTCTGGGTGGATCCCTGATGTATCTTCCTCATTCCAACTTCAGGCTCTTTTGTCATGTCTGCCTGGTTCGAGGCCCCTCTGGGCATGCTGGGGCATGGTGATCCTGTGACACTGTCTTACTGTCTTAGGTCCATAGTCTGAGATACCCCCTGCAAACATTTCCTGCTCCCACATCACAGATGTGTTTGCCCACAGACCCATGCCTTACTCTCCCCTTGCTCTGCTGCAGAGTGGCTCACCCACATCAGCTAGATTCCAAGTTAGGTTTGATGCATGCGAGGTCTTTGCGAGTGATTAAAGGGTCAGTAGAAAGGAGAGGCCAGCATTTTCCTTTACCTTTCTTTGTGTCATCTCATCAGCTGATTTCCTTTGTGGACTACTCCCTCTGAACAGGCCTGCTGTGATCCCAGCTTCCGTGGGGCACCTTGGTCCCTGGGCTTCAATAATATGGTCTCTTCCTATTGTCCTCCCAACATAGGGGCAGTAGTGGCTTCCTACTGCTGCTAATTTCTAGATTTTGTCATTATCCCATTTGGTTTTTTAGTATCTTCAGCACCTATCTAGCCAATTCCCTGTTAAAATGAAATTTCCTCAGTTTTGAATTAAATTTCCTCAGTTGTTTCTGTTTTTCTCATTGGATCTTAACTGATCCAATGATATGCATAGGGAAACTCTGATGTCTTGTTGCTTTTTTTCAACCCTGCTAGGGAAAGGTAGAATGAGCGCCCAGTTACTTTGGATCCCCAAACCTATCCGGAGGTGCCATCTCTCTCCCCAGTTGTATCGAACCTGGGAAGGTCTAGAACAGACCCTTAGTGGGGGAATTCCTCAGCGTCTCATCCTTTGCTCCCCTCTGGCTTTCCCTCCCTTCCTCTTTCTCCTCTTCTCTCCTTTCCTCCATCATCCTCTCCTCTTTCCCTCCCTGTCTTCTTTCGCCCTCTCTCCTCTGCTCTCTTCTCATATTTATTCGCCTACTTTTTCTCTTGACAAAGATTCTTTATCTAATCTCGGGGTGGAAAAAATGTTCCAGCTGATTACATGGTTTTGGAAAATGTTATGCCCCAAGTCTTTGAGGGCTTGGGCTTTTGAAGCTTAAAGGCTCAGAATTTTTTTCTCCTGTGTTCTTTGTAAGAATCTTTCCCTGACACATAGGGGTAGAATGGCCAGCTGTTGTCTGAAGGGTCACGGAGTAACAAGAAGTAGAGGATCAAAGCATATTATAAAACACATCAAAATATAATTCTACCACAGCACTTAACTCAAGCCTAAAGTGCCTGGAGTGAAGGTTAAATGCCCTATCTTAGTGATTAGCGTTTGAGAAAAACTCAGATTTTATTTTCAAAGACCGTATATTAAAATTTTATCTACTGAGGACAAGTTAAAAACTTAGGTACATAGCCTCAAGTTTCATTCTCTGTTTTTATTTTCTTCTGAAGAACATATATAATTTGAGAGAATTGTAAATGGATATCTCTGGGTAAGAATGCTAGTTTTTTTCATACTAAAATATTGAAAAATAAGTCTTCTGAAGGTTATTGTTTTTTTCTTTCAGTTCATTTAAACTCTGATCTAAAAGGCAAATGATTGACAATTTCAGTGCTACAACAGCTGTGGAAGCTAACCCCAAACAGTCAAATTAAAATGAGTCAGCCCGGATGTCAACTTGGGCAACTAAATACCAGCCTAGGTCTGATGAAGTGCAAATTTGACTGCAGACTTAACATTTGGGATTTAAACTCTGGAAGGTTACAGATATTCACCAAAGATCAACTATGATCAGTTGTGCCTTTTGTGGGAAAAAAAAGTTTCTCATATTTTCTAATAATCATGTTCATTCTCAATTCTTCTCAATGGTGAATTTTCAGTTAGAATCACACACTTCATTTAGGTAACAAATATTTATTTGACTACATTGTGCTCAGTGCTGGGGATGCTGGAATGAACAAAACAGCATGGTCCCTCCTCCTAGAACTTACATTCTAGTGGGAAGACAGACATGGGGCAGGTGGTTACAAAGTATGATGAGTATGGGAGACAAGAGAAGGGACATCTAACCTGGCTCAGAGGATCAAGGAAGATCTCCTTTTCCCGGAGGAGAAGGGATATTCTATGAGCCAAAGAAACAGCTTGCAGAGAAAGACATAGAGGTTTAAAATTGTGGTGACATTAAGAAATGTACACATTTGGATATAGCTTGATGGTGAGTAGAGTGGCGAGATGTTTGAGAGGTGGACAGGGGCTAGGTCATTGGGGGCCCAGAAGCTACATTAAGGAATCTGATCTCTGCCCTTTCGGCCATGGAAGGACATTCAGTACTTATTAGAACAGTACCATGGTCAGATTTACATTCTAACAAGATTACTCTATCTGCTCAACAGACATGGGAATAATAGAGGCATAGCAACTAATTATAAAGCAGTGATTCAGGTGAAAAGTTATGAAGGTCTGTATTAGGGCTAAAGCCAAGGAGACAGCAATAGGCACCAGGCAGAGTCAGCACATTTGAGATAGACCGAGGAGGAAGAATCAACAGGAGAGAGAGAGAGAGACTGAATGTGGGGGTAAGGAAGAGAGAGCGGGGATCAAGGATGACACCAGATTTTTGGCTTAAGCATCTGGATAAAGGGTGGTGACCCTTCCTGAGTTGTGTGTCCCTTACATAGTTGGGGGAGCACATTTGCTGCAAGTTGGGAAAATGGACACATTTAGTTTGAGTCATCTGTAAGACAGCTTTATACAGATGTAGAGAAGCTCAGGAAATAAGCAGGAAAATAATTGAAATTCACTCCTCAGAGGTAGAAGAGCTCTTTGGGGTTGCAGAGGGTGAAGGTGTGTTGCATTCTGAAAATCTTGGAAACTCATGAAGAAGTTAATCAGCAAAGGCAAAAATCTAGATATTTAGAAATCTAGAAAGATATTTAATTGAGAGAGCTAACTTAAATGGGGGAAGCAAAGAGAAAAACACAGTCATTTCAAAATTTATGTTTCTTGGCCGGGAACGGTGGCTCACACCTGTAATCCTAGCTCTCTGGGAGGCCGAGGCGGGCGGATTGTTTGAGCTCAGGAGTTCGAAACCAGCCTGAGCAAGAGCGAGACCCCGTCTCTACTAAAAATAGAAAGAAATTGATTGAACTGGGCTGGGCGCGGTGGCTCACGCCTGTAATCCTAGCACTCTGGGAGGCCGAGGT
>CAUYSK010033850.1:0-37265 GCA_963575035.1 Avahi laniger | reverse complement strand
CAGCAACCTCAAACTCCTGGGCTCAAGCGATCCTACTGCCTCAGCCTCCCGAGTAGCTGGGACTACAGGCATGCGCCACCATGCCCGGCTAGTTTTTTCTATATATTTTTAATTGTCCAATTAATTTCTTTCTATTTTTAGTAGAGATGGAGTCTCACTCTTGCTCAGGCTGGTTTCGAACTCCTGAACTCAAACAATCCGCCTGCCTCGGCCTCCCAGAGTGCTAGGATTATAGGCGTGAGCCACCGCGCCCGGCCTCATTTTTGCTCTTCTTTAGCAAGAATTTGTTTCTTAAAAAATTGACATACTCTTATCACATCCTATTCTCTTGATATGTCTATATCACTCTTGTTACATTTACAAGTAGGTAATTGGAGTATGTCTGCAGTGATACCTTTAGGTGATTTTGATTAAATTGACTAGTCAATTCAATAAAACATCTATTTTGAGGTCTTCGTTGAATTGATTCTGCTGCTTTCACATGTTGACACATCTGTAAATGTGAATTTTAGATCACACTTATTCTAAATTAACTTTGTTCAGAGTAGATGTGATTTTTTTTTTTTTTTTGGACATTCAATATAATACCGTTCTAGGAATAATATTTGCTTTCAGACTCTAAATTTTTGTTAGGTTGACAGATTGATTCCAGCATATTCCAGTGTGAACTTTTATCATATGGGCTCATCTAAGTTTGTTTTCCACGTGAAAATGAAGTTTTGTTTTTTGATAATCTTTTGTAATTACTGTTTTTTCTTGATTCTAAATGTACATTTTAAAACTTTTTAATGTTTCTGAAATAGGGATGCATCTTACAATTGATGTGCACAGTTACTTGGTGATGTGTCTCTAAATCAGTGGTCTCTTAGAATCATAGATACATAGTATTTATGACCATTCAAAATTAAACTCTGGGCTTATTATTTTCAATGGCAGTATGTTTTCTAGAAACTGCTTTGACATTTACAGACTTTTGATAAATAGTTGCGTGATGTTTTCTTGAGAATAAGTTCATTTTTTTCCCTGGGACTACTGTAAAACAATAGAGAATAAATTCATTTTGGAAAGTTTTGACCTGTTGATTCCATTGGTTAGAATAGGGTTCTTAGGTGACCGAGAAATGCAGTCTTTACAGAAAATTATCTAGGTGGGATGAAGTTTGTTTTTTTGTTTTTTTTTAAATAACTGCTAAGAAATCACTTTATGAATATCCATGTCACACATTCATGGTCTACTTGGTCCTGAGTGAGTTTTTGAATTCTTCCCTTCCTTCCTTCCTCCCTCCCTTCCTCTCTGCCTTAGGCTGGAGTGCAGCGGTGAGATCATAGTTCACTGTAACCTCAAACTCCTCCGCTCAAGCAGTCTTCCCACCTTAGCCTCCTAAAAGTATCTGGGACTGCAGGTGTGCACTACGACACCCAGCTAATTTTTAAAATTTTTTTGTAGAGTCAGGATCTCACTATGTTGCCCAGGCTGGTCTCGAACTCCTGGGCTCAAGTAGTCCTCCTGCCTCAGCCTCCAAAGAACTGGGATTATAGGTGTGACCCACTACACCTAGCTTGAATTTTCTGTAACCCAAGATGTGTGTGTGTGTGTGTGTGTGTCTGTGTGTGTGTGTTTTAAACATGTAGGTACCTATATACTGCTTTATTTTTCTGAACCCTTAAACCAATATGTTGTTGGTAAAATGAGTGCTTTATATCTTCTCCATTCTGTATAATTTTAGCACCATATTCTTCACTTAAGTGTGAACGAATCATACTTGTTAAGATCTCCCCGCCTTTTTTTTAAGCAAATGACAGTCCCACACAGTACTCTTATTGTACTCTTATTCATTCCTGGACCAGTTAAGGTATTAGGTAGAGTCATACAAATTGAAATTTGTTTGTATATTGCTCTTGACTTGTCTCAGTAACTATGTGCAAGTACTGATTCTGTACCATAATAACCTAAGAAGTGGCACTGCCTGATGGAAAATTAGGCAACTATCTACTTTTTATGTCTAAAATATTTTTTTCTTAAAAGGTCTGATAAGAGAGATGTCTTTTTGTTTGTTTGACTTAGCAAGATAATTGCCTCAGTCTTTTGCCTTAGCAGTGTAAAACAACTTGCCTTAGTTTTCTTATCTTT
This sequence comes from Avahi laniger, assembly GCA_963575035.1. Lineage (NCBI taxonomy): Eukaryota > Metazoa > Chordata > Mammalia > Primates > Indriidae > Avahi > Avahi laniger. The sequence goes on along the minus strand of CAUYSK010033850.1, from coordinate 35,135 downwards.
TAAATGGGGACTGATAAAACAGATACTTAGAGAATTCAGTGAGATTTATCTAATTCACTTTTAATGGCTTGGGATCATCATGTGAAAGGTACACTGTAAGTGTGAATTATTGATACTTTTCATTTTTCCTCACCCTAAGGGACAGTGCGTGAAATAGCTACTTTCCTTATCCCTCATGTCAAGACTGAGAAACTTAATACATGCCATGATCACAGATTTTGAGATAGAATTGAATTGTTGTCATTGAAAACAGCAGGACATCTTGCAGCCCTTTAAATAACAATTCTTAATATAATCTTTTCTGTTGAGAAAAATAGAACCATTCTTAGGTAACAGTGGCTCAAAATATGATATATTGACTCATTGCTCAAAGTTGTCAAATTTATCAGTAAATTGCATTTTGTATTGAATAATGCAGATTTAGAATTATTGGTATCTGGAGGGGTTCAAATTCTGTTATAGACTCCTATGACAAAAAATATGATTTATCAGTTGTTTTTAAAAGAATCAGTATAAGTATAAAGCAAGATGAGTTTGAAAATCCCAAAGTTTTTTATGTTAAAAATAATTTTCTTTGACAGTTTAAGCATGCTCTTTTGAATGCTATTATTTTGGTTCTCTCAGTTTGAAAACAATTTATAAAAGTTGTTCATGTATCTGTTAACCAATTAAACAGTACACAGATTTTTTTAATGGGGAGGAACTGTTTTTTGTCCCCCACTACCCCCATCAGTGGTCCTAATTCCATTCTCTGGAGGCAAACTCTTTTAGCTGTCTTTGGTTTTAGTCATTCTATTGGTTTTCTGCATAACTCTAAATAGTATACTTATTTCTTACTTGTTGAATTGTTAACCAGAATAATATCCTTTGACTCCCTGCTCTGGAATATGAGGATTTAGTTTACCTATTCTTCTTTTTTCCTTTTCCTTTTTCCCATTTAATGATAGTTGCATTTAAAAAATTATTGGTGGTTTTTATACTCTAAAAAAATATATTTAAGCTTCTGTTTCTTCTTCCTTCAAATTTTAACAGATTTTTTGATTCTCTACTTTGTAAAATGTAGATATTAATACCTTCATTCTCCATCCACTTTCAGCTGGTTTATATTAACTATGCTTAATTTTACATCTTTAAGGTTAGTAGCATTTACATTGTATATGGGTGCAACTACAACCCATATTCTGTGCTTTGTCTGTAAGTAAAAGAGCAATGAATTGTGTATATATTTATTATAACTTATACATATTCAATGCCAGATCAAATAGCATATTAGGATTAGATTTCCTACAAGTCCGATGTCATGATCTATGGGCTACCCAATGAGTCATAGCATTTTGGCAAAAAAGATCAAACCTTTTTTTCTTCTTACCATCTGACACTTAATTACAATTATTTTACATTTAAGTTTCCTTCATATTTGATCTGTTCTTTTCTTACACTCCTTTTTTTTTCTTCTGGGATTTCTGATTTCTTTTTTCCCTCCCCTTGATTAATAGTATATTTTTTATTATATCCTTTAACACTCTGCAGCCCCTTCTCAACCTGTTTGATTTGTACCCATTTGCTTTGTCTTGCAGAAATACGTTCAAATCTCTCATCCATTGATGACCACAACCCTTCACTTTGCTGTTTATTCCTTTTTGCATTTTCTGTATTCTCCTTCTCCATCCAGGGGGGTCCTGTATGGGTGGGAGGTGAATGTGTATGCTTAGTTTGCTATCTTTAACCTGGACTTTACCATTTAGTTCTGAAGTGTCCGTTTTATATTAAAATACTTTTGTGTGAAATCCATTAAAGGTGTTCATTTATATCAGATCTTTGAGACATCTATCATTTAACGATGGGCCGTATGTACTTTGTATGCATGTGGACACATCATAGGAACCATATTAGGAGGAAATTATAGTGTGTCAGATAAAAGAGATCATGGAATTTGTTTTAGTTAACCTTTTTATAGGACAAAACTGAAGCATAGAGAGAGAGGTGTGAGCAGTGTAAGTTTTTTGGCTTTGAATTTATTGGTCTTGCTTCTATGCATAATGCCTCCTCAATCTTGAATCCTGTGGTTTAGAGAAGTGAAAATTATATTAGTAGTATGCAGTTCCTTTAAGGAGTTGATATCAATCCTGTTGGAGGAGTCCCATTTAGTCTAGTAGTTCTGTTTGTTGTCTTGACAAAGATGTAGAATGAAATTATTGTTCAGTGTAAATATTTTTGTTCAAATTCTTGTTTTTTTAAAAGTACTTTAGTCAACTATCGTATATATACTATCACAATAATTACCAGATAACAGGCATGCAGCTGTTAGTAATCTCATATTTAGAAAAGTGAAGGAGAAGGAATGGTGTTGAGAATTTTTTTTTGTATTTGATTTAACAAAGCCTAAGTTTAATAAGACGTGAATGAGAGTCAAGAGATTGCTAAGTATAGCCTTAGAAAACTGTGTCCCACTGCCAGCCTTTATATATGTACATAGGAAGTTAGATGCAGTTAAAAATCAAAGTAGAAAGTAACAATGAGGACAGAAGTATGTTTTAAAAAAATATTTTTTCTTTGCATGAAGCTCATGCAATGACATTAAAATAATTTTCATGTAATATTAGCATGATTCTAGCAGAAGGAATAGTGTCAAACTGGAAAGCTCCAACCTTTTCCAACTGAGAAGCTCCAGGAAGGAATACCATATGCATTTTGATGTCAGTTTTGGATGTTGGAATGAGATCCTGATATTCTTTTCTTCACCATTGGATTGGATCAATCAGGGTGCTTGGATTCAACTTAATATGATGTTTTCCATCCTATATGGGGTTGTTCTAATACACAATACAGAACTTCTAAATCAGAAGTTAGAAGGATCCATTCTGATGATCCATTTCCGTGTGGCAGAAAATTCTAGTTTAAACTAGGAATTTTGGTTGGTGCTACCAATGGTTGAATGAAGTCATAATGTTGCTTCCATAGGCTGCATGCACTGGTAGTGGCCAATCTTATCGCCCTTTGTTGGTGCATCCTCAAAACTGTGGCAGAAATTAACTACTTTGGCCAGGTGCGGTGGCTCACGCCTGTAATCCTAGCACCCTGGAAGGCTGAGACGGGAGGATTGCTTGAGGTCAGGAGTTCGAGGCCAGCCTGAGTGAGAGCGAGACCCTGTCTCTACTAAAAATAGAAAAAATTAGCTAGGCGTGGTGGCACGCACCTATAGTCCCAGCTATTTGGGAGGCTAAGGCAGTAGGATTGCTTAAGCCCAGGAGCGTGAGGTTGCTGTGAGCTAGGCTGATGCCACGGCACTCCAGCCTGGGTGACAGAGCGAGACTCTGTCTTAAAAAAAAAAAGAAAAAAATTAACTACTTTATTGTTGGATATGACACTTTATACAGTATTAGTATTTCAAATTAAAAACATACCAAAGGGAAATATTATTGTTAAAGTATAACATTTCAATAACATAGATTAATGTTCAGAGTGAAGACATTTTAAACATTACTTTCTTTGTTTTTATTTTGAAGAATTCAGAAGGAACTTGCAGAAATTACATTAGACCCTCCTCCCAACTGTAGGTAAGTACTTACGGATTTTTATGTACTTGTATCTTTTGCAAAAGGTATGTTTGAACTGTTGGTCTGATGTGCACCTGTTGTAGTTTGATTAATTAGTATAAACCTCATTGTGGTTTGGACTTAAATGGCTGTGGAAGACAGTGATGGTTGTTGTCTCTGTGCAGAAATGGAATATTTAGCAAATGTGTTTATAGTGGTAGAGTGGAGTTTCTAAAAGTAGTGCAATGCAATAAAAATAGGATAATTTTTACCCTACAATTTCATTATCTTCTAATGAAAGAGGTATTAGGGTCTTAAATTATTTCTTTAATGATAGAATAATAGTGTGGCTAAAATATTTGCTATCTGATAATTATTCAGTTGTTTTGTTGGAAATTGATTTTTAAAAATACGGGAACATTGAACAGTGTTTCTTCATGGTTTACATTATTTCTGATGGCCATTGGTTGTGTCTAAGATGGGTGATTTGAGGCAGTGATGTTGACTATAAAACACTTTTCTTTATGACCACATGCCCCAATTTTCTGGTCAGTGTTTACTTATAGGAAATAAAAGTGCTTGCCTGGAAATGATTAATGTTATGCAGATAAATAGAGAAAGAGGAGAAAAATAACCTCCTACCTTGTGCTGCTATCTTGAGTCTGGTGCAGTAATAGTTGGAAGATGGCTGTTTGTCTATTTTAAGACATTTATTTCTGTTTTGATATGAGGTCAGTGTTGGAGCCATGCCAACCTGGAGTATCTTTTAGTTTAAATTGATAGTTTTATACATTGAAGGTGAGAGGGCAGATTAAATGAAAATGTTTTCAATATTGAATGCAGGTACAATTTATTGTTTGGTATGACTTGTGATTTTACTGATATTATTTTTATGTGAAAACAAAGGTAACTATAAGAGTTAATAAAAATGAAAATTTTGCAGATGGCTATATTGATAGTTGGCTAGTTGACAACTGTTCTGTGTAGGAAACATTCTAATAAGGCTTATTATGTTTGTGGTGAATCTAATATGGTTCTTTATATGAGAGTCATGTACAAGTATATAAACTTGCAATAACAATGTTCAAAGAATGTTTCATGTAACAAATATTTCTATGTTAGGTAAAACTGTTTAACATATGACTTTTTGTTACCTTTAAGACTGTGTTACATCAGAGCTGTTTCAGGTGGCAGATCGTTTAGCTTTTGGTGACCGATTCATGTAAGTGGATTGATTTGTGGAAAAACTCCAATTTGAATTAAACTTAACATCCTCGTTTCTTAGATAGCGTTTATTTTAATGGTCTGGATCTTTTTTTAAAAAATAAACTGTTAAGGCTGGGCATGGTGGCTCACGCCTGTAATCCTAGCATTCTGGGAGGCCTAGGAGGGCTGATCGTTTGAGCTCAGCAGTTCAAGACCAGCCTGAGCAAGAGTGAGACTCCGTCTCTACTAAAAAAACAGAAAGAAATTAGCTGGACAACTAAAATATATATATATAAAAAAAAAATTAGCCGGGCATGGTGGCGCATGCCTGTAGTCCCAGCTACTCGGGAGGCTGAGGCAAGTAGGATCGCTTGAGCCCAGGAGTCTGAGGTTGCTGTGAGCTAGGCTGATGCCACGATACTGTAGCCTGGGCAACAGAGTGAGACTCTGTCTCAAAAAAAAAACCAAAAAAACAAAAAAACCCCTGTTGTGTCACATATATTATTTTTGTAACCTTTTTAATGAACAACTGAATTGATAAGGATGTGTTCTTAATTTATACACTTCTTTGCTAAGTTTAGATGACAGATGATTGGCAAAATAAACTACTTTGTTGTAATGAGCTTGTTTAAGGCTCATTTTTGATAACCGAAATCCATATATAATATGCCGTGTAGACTGTCTGCAACTTTGCTGTTAAATATTTTCTAATACGTTGGATAATCTAATTTCACTTTGACTTATTTTAGATAATTTAACTTTCATTAACCAATGTTGTAAGCATGCATGAAAACTTAAGAGACTGAGGAAAGGAATTATATAATGGTTATTATTTAAGTAAACAAAAATATTTGAACTACAATTCTATTTAAAGTAAAAGAGAAAAAAGTTTAACTATAGTGTCATCTGAAATTTGGAAGTTTACTTTTTCATTGAACATTAGTTAATGATATCATTACTGGTTCATATGTAAACTCTTCATAAATAAAGTAAAATATATATAATAGTTTTTTCTTTTTGAATGTAGAAGTCTCACACATAATAAACCTTTCAGAGAGTTTCAGGAAAGATACTTACTTTAGTTAATTTTCTGGGTTATGGGAATTTGCAAGGAAATCCACTTGTGGTCTTAGCATTGAATAGCTAATAAGTTTAGGCCTGTAGTGTGGTGGCTTTGGCTGCTTTTACTCATTCCTAAATAGTTGCTTGCACGGGTCAGGCAGAGAGAGAGATCATCTACCTTTATGTGGTGCTCCCTTTGGTAAGCAAAGGATCCTCTATGCTGTGGCTGTGGTAATCACAATTAAGTGGTGATTAGTTGTGTGTTCCCTGTGTGCTTGTGTTACTTTATATAGATGTTTGATGTGCTTGTTAAGTGGATTACTGTAGTCTTTGGATTGTTTGGTGTCAAATATTTGATTGTGGTTTGTAGTAAATCTGCCCATCTATATTTCAATGAAAATGTGTTTACTATCTTAAGAAAGAGAAATCAGGGTGTAGTTTTAGTTTGTGTTATTTTTGGTCAAAGCTAACAGTGCTTTTCTGGTTGATTTTTAAAAGTTCTATGCTGCCTGATGACTATAATGAATTCGTTTTTAAAAATATAGCAAATTAGAGTTATTTGCCTAGTAGAAGGAGTCAGAGTCTCTTACTTAATCAATAAGTCAGTTTGAGCAGAGAATAGAGGAGGATTTTATATATTGTTTGTCTTGGTAGGGGTGGGTGTGTGTCACATTCCATTTAGTGTGTGGTTTATCCTATTTCCTGGAACCTTAACAGTAGCACAACCTAATACTGTGTGTATGCCAGGTTGGAGATGAGACCTGTGAATTTTGGTGCATCTCTTATTTCTAGTTGAGCTTCTCTTGGAATCATATTGAACAAACTAGTATGTGTTAAGTGTTGTGCAAATCTTATATGAGCATGTTGGAAATATAGTCTTCCTGAATCATAGCATTCAGTGTAGATATATATGTTTAAGGCATTTTTAGAGGAAGTACTATAGTACTGGTTTTTTGAAATTTTTGAATAAACCTAAATATTATTTTAAAAAAATCTACAAATGATTTAATAAATTGGATTATTTCTAATAATAGGAAATATAGCCTCATATCTTTCAATTTTTTTCTCACTTTTTTGTTCCTGAATGAGGTAAAAATGTAATATAGTTTTATTTATTAAAATGCGGTTTTAGTTTTGAAGTTGGTTTAAATTTGTCTTTATCATTTTTTTCTTATATTACAATTTAAAGAACAAATATTTAAAAAGAAAACTTTATGATATATCTAAGAAAAAAGTTTCTGCTCATAAAATCATGGAGTCTGTAGGACCACAAACATAAAAAATTATACATTGAGTGAAATTTGGTATATGCTTAGAGTATTTTCCATAAATAGTAGAGTATATTTTGCTTGGCCTCAACTGTTATGTTGAATAACATAACTGACCCATAACGCTTGCAAAGGCTCTATTTTGAGGCCTCTGCAGATCCAAATGTTTTCATATCATCAGCTGAGTTAGAGGTGCTGGGCTGTTGGCTAGAATTGCTCACTATATTAGTGCCTTACACACCACCTTAGCTAGATAGAGTGGGTCAGAGTCATGCTGTATCTTTACAGAGCTCTAACAGGCAGAATTGCTGCCCCGCATAAGTGACTGCATTTTGTGACTTTCACAGTTCTTCACAGATTTTTAAAACTTTTTTATTTTTAAAGAGATGAATTCCAGCTCTGTCACCCAGGCTGGAGTGCAGTGGTGCAATCATAGTTCACTGCAGCCTCGAACTCTTGGGCTCCAGTGGTCATCTTGCCTTTTGGTAGAGACAGGGTCTTGCTCTTCCTCAGGCTGGCTTCAAACTCCTGACCTCAAGCAAACCTGTCTTGGCCTTCCAGAGTACTAGGATTACAGGGGTGAGTCACTGCCTCAGCATAGTAAATTTTGAATCAGAAAAGTTTAAGTCCTCCAACTGGTTTACTTTTCATTGTCTCTACTCAGTAGTGAAGACATTCCTAGCATAGAAGAGGCTGTGATTGGACATAAACCTAACCGTTCTCGTGTCTTACTGATCATGAGAGCCATTTAATAGAGGAAAGAATATTTTCCAGATCACAGTAACTGAAAGTATATATGTAGGGAAAATGTGGGGGTTAAATTTTTTGAAACTGTCATAGAAGAGGAAAGCATTGAGACAGAAATTGGAAATATTGTCTAGATAGGTGTGATCTCTAGAAAAAACAGCCAAAAACCTAATTATTGTCAATAACTGTTTTCCTTTTCTGGTTATTGTAATATTTGTACAGTATTTTGTAGCTTTTAAAGGATTTTCATATGTACTATCATTTAGTCTTTTCAGCCACTCAGTGAGATTCCTAATTTCTCAGAGTTGCACAGCTAAAAATGGTTGATTTGAATTTAAACCCAGGTTTTTGGATCTTTCATTCTTTATTTTTCCATGTATAACTAGATAGAGGAAATACATTAAAAATTACATTTGTGTCTAGCTATTTGTGATTCAGTCAAGGAATAAAAGAAAAAATCAACATGCAAGGCAATCTAAAATATAATTTATACTATGTTTGATTTATATTTTTGAATTCTGTGAGGCAGTATTAGCTGGAATATATAGAAAAATAATTTTTTGAGTGTAACGATTACTCCATACCCCTTCGTGTGTCCATGTGGATGTATGTGTTAGTGTTATTATTACTGGCACTTGTCCAAGTAAAAGATTTCTTTACACTTGACGGTTCTTAACTCAGTGTTTTCAGATGTCTGCACTTTCGGTGCCACATTGGTTTTTCACTGTTACTCAACCTGATTCATAAAAACTCATAAAAGTTGAGAAATCAATGAGGAAAAACTTTAAGGGAGGAGGTGAACTAGACTTTGAAGAATGGGTAGGATTTTGAAAGGTAGAAGGAAGAAGGGGTGGCTTTAAGTAAGAGAGTCGGTGCAAGCAGAAACGGGAAGGGGGAGAGTTTAGTAGAGTCGGGACAGTGAGGTCAGCAGGTTGGCCTCCTTCTCATGTGGGAAGTAGGATTTGTTGGGGGCTAAGAAAGGTATTGAAATTACCAGTTGCTATAGTTTGAGCTTTAAATAATGAGTAAAAGAATGGAATTGAAGTTTTGATAAAAATTGGTGTCATACAAATTAATCGGATAATGTATAATATGGAGTAGAGAAGGGGGTGAAGGAGGGGAAGATATAAAGAGTTAGGGAATGCACTAAGAAAGCTGTTGTATGACTACAGTTTCCAGGTAATATAGGACTTGGTGATGTGGTGCTAGAAATGAAAGAGAAAAAAAAAAATCAGTGGAAATGGGAATTGTTTCTAACTGGCAGACTTTGTTGATGGTAAGGTTTTGAGAGAACATAGTTAAGGATGTCAAAGAAGAATCTGAAGAGTGTGATTTTTGTAGACTAGGGTAGTGGTGATACTTTTGGCAGAAATGAATTTGTCTCTATGACCTCTGCAAATCCTAAAATTGATAATGCTTCCCTCTTCCGTTTGGCTGCCTGGATGCTCATATCCTTATTTGCCCCTCAGTTTTAGTAATGAACTGCATTTTGTGTAGAAACCTTGACCTTCTGGTTGTATTTTTTTTCCCTTTTCTATTGGTATCTTCATATTGTATTAATACTTTCATTCTACATAAATCTTTGTAAGCTAGCTCACAGTCTTTCTGGAGCAAGGCATATTATTATTATAGTAAATATACAGTATGAAAAACTGAAAGTTTATGTGAATGTATATTGGTTAGCAGAATCCTGGCATGTTTTTTAAGAGGAGTCATTAGCATGATACAACTTAAATATACATTGAAGGCCTATGTTATATAGGATCCTGAATTATTCACATCCACCTCTCATTTCTTTAATACAGGTAATTGAGAAATATTTTATATTTATTCCTATGAGTCCTTGATTCAGTTGCTGCAGTATTGAGTGGTTTCGCATAGACTTATGAAGACAAATACTCTTTAAGTAACATTGGAAATGTACTAAGTGACTAGAACAGTTGAAAATTGTTTGGAATAGCGCCTGTAGGTTGTATAGCTGCAGAGTAGGGACAAGTGTACAGTGTGACAGAGAATGAGAAGCATGGTCTTGCCTCATATTCTGTCGGCAGTTCAGAATTTCAAGTTTCAAGCTTATTTATGTTCTCATTTCTATGCCTTTTTTTCCTCATTTTTTTAAAGAGACCAAGTCTTGCTATGTTGCCCAGACTGATCTTGAATTCCTGGGCTCAAGTGATCCTCCTGCCTCAGCCTTCTGAGTAGCTGGGACTACAAGGCATGCCACCATACCTGCCTCATACCTTCTTTTATGATTTTTAAGATGAGTTCATTCATTACTGCCAAGAGTATATGTATGGCTTTCTTTTTGCCTTTACCTTTGAGGCTTTTCCACCTGGGATACAACTGACACAGAGCCTTAAAGAGCTATTTGCCTGTTAATTTTGGATGGGGAACTTTATATGTAATTGTTTGTTGTCGAGTACTCCTGCCCCCGCCCCTTGCAGTCCTCCTCCTCCCCTGCCCTCCTCTGTCTGTTGCAGTGGTGTCATCATAGCTCACTGCAACCTCAAATTCCTGGGCTCGGGTTCCTCCTGCCTTAGTCTCCCAAGTAGGTAGCTGGGGACTACAGGTAAGTGCCACCAAGCCCAGCTCATTTTTCTATTTTTGGTAGAGTTGGGGTCTTGCTCTTGCTCAGACTGGTCTGGAACGCCTGGCCTCAAGCAGTCCTCTTGCCTCAGCCTCCCAGGGTGCCAGGATTACAGACGTGAGCCACCAAGCTCAGCCCTGATGCTTCTTATTACATCTGTTTTGCCTATTTCACCCACTTGCATTGGAGCTCTTTCTTTAATCCCTATATTTCAAACTGTAATATTCATTTGATGCTCAATATACCTATGAATGAGTAAATATAATTAATTATAGTAGGGAGCTAACAGCTGTTGAGTGCTTCCAGTGTTTGAGGCAGTGTGTGAAGTGCTTTACCAACATTATTTTACTTAATCTTGGTGACTATCCTTGAGGACTAGTTTTAAACAGTGTTTTATAGAAGGAAAGACAGGCTTAGAGAGGTTAAGTAATTTGCCCAAGGTCATGCCGCAAGTAAATGGCAGAACTAGTATTTCAGCTTTGTTTCTGACTTCAAGGCTCAGGTGTTCTGAGGCCTTTCTCTTCTTTTTCCATTTGCAGAATAGGTGTGGGTGAATCAATCTAGAACAGCGAGGTCCCGGTAGAACTTTCTCTTTTGATGGAAGTGTGCTTTATCTGCATTGTCCAATACAGTATCCATTAGCCATATGTGGCCATTGAGTACTTGAAAGGTGGCTAGTACAACTGAGTAATTGATTTTTAATTTGAATTTAAATAGCCATATGTGATTAGTAGCTACTGTATTGGACAGCATATATCTAGAAAAATAAAATTATGCTTATATCAGGGTCAAAGTCATTTTGACCTTTTTTTGATGGTGTTTGTAGTTAGATAAAGTGCATACATACATACGTACATAACTTGTCTCCCTTCTCCCCCGACCCGCGCCCCACCATTCACCATCATAAGAGTCAGGGACTCTTAAATATTGTGGTAGACACTTAATTAAGTAAAATACCTTTATTAATATTATAAAGTATTAATTGGTTAGACATTTTTAATTTCTTAACAGAATAAAAGTGATAATGAAGACCATTGTTTTTATATGTCTAGACTTAGGGGCTATTGCAACTTGAATGCATATGCTTTGGCATTCTCTCCACCCAGAGAGCAATGGTATGCTGTACTGTTTAATGACAAAGGCAGGACTAGTGTTCAGTCCTGATAGTTCAGTGTATTGCTTATTTCTTTGATAGATGTGGGTGTGTTTATACACTTAGAAAATTTAGATACAACTCATGTAAATATGGAAAATTGGGATTGTTATCCGTGATCATGAGGTACATTTGAAAGGAATTGAAGTTATTTTCCCTGGAGAAGTAAAGGGGGCATGGTACTTGTGTTCACCTTTTTTCAGAGCTATAAAATTCTGTAGTAGACTTATTCTTTGTGAGTTTTGGGGAGCAGAGCTAGCACTGCTATGTTGAAGTTAGAGGGAAACCATTTTCTGTTTGATTAAAAAGGCTTCATCTTCATGCAGAGCTGTCCAGGGAAATAATGGGAGACTTCAGTAGATACTGAGTGCCCCACCTCTAGAGGGACTAAAAATGAATCCATTTGCTTATTTCAGAGGGATTTTCAGGTGTTAGATGGGAGGTAATACTAGAGTGGTACTTCCTAGTTGCTGGACCCTAGACAAAATGAAGCATATTTTTATCAGCTTTTGTCCTCTTCATCCATAGATTGTGACTTATTTTTCCTGTCTTCTTTGCCCTTTTGGAGCCCATGTTAGGTAACTTATATACTCTATTGGGCTGTTTAAAGCAGCCTCTTTACTTGTTTCATATTTGTGTTGGTAAGTGAGGCTTTTTATTTCCTTCTTAAAACTTTTAAATTTCTAAGAGGAGGAGGATGATGAACGTGAGGAAATAAGAATCTGATGTGAGGTTAGAGATGTAAATTAGTATCCAACACTTTGATAAGTCCCAGATTATTACATGTTTCATAAACTCCATTTACTTGACATATTCATGAAATAAAAATGTTATTAATCAAATGTTAACAAATTGATTTCATCATCTAATGTGAATATTTTGAATATTCATTTGGTCAGTATATATACCTTCAAGTTTATCAAACTGTGTAATAAACTATTTAGAATCCTCATGGTTTCCCCCCTCCCTTTGGTCATGGAAAATATATTACTTACATCCTTAGAAATTGTGGTTTATTTGGGATGTGATGTTTTCTAATATAAATATTCCATGAGTGGGAAATTTTAGGATTAAAAGAGAACTCAGAGTTTTTTTGAGAATTTCAGATGACAGAATACACTAAAGAAACCACCACTGCTCTTTACACGTATATGTGTACTGCCTGTTTTCATTTATAATCTACTAATTGAGACATTTATTTTAAAACTTTTGTCCAATCCTAGGAAAAGAGGACCATCATGTCTGTAAGCAAGGGCAGAATTCTGTGGCCTAATTTATCAGAGCAGGATGATCTGAGACCTGCATGCAAATGGTGAACTGGAACGTGACAGATTCAGCTGCAGGGTCTGAAGGGAAATCTGCCTGTGGGGCGGGCAGAGTTTCAGAAGAGTGGCACAACTATTCATTGCTCTAAGCATGAACGTTTTGGTGTCAGGCTCAAGTTACCAGGCAAAGGGAGCCCAAGTAGTAAGTTAAGGGATCTCACAGGGGTGGGGTTGGCACTAGCCTCAGCCTGTAGGGGCACAGTGAGATCGTGAATGAGTGAGAAAGTAGAACGGTAGGGGTTTGGAATCAAGCCCCCTTGACCAAGGTGGGTGAGGATTGGACAGGAGTATTATCAGTTTTTTATGAGTTAGCTATCATGTTCTCCAGCTTAAGGTATAAGATGTGCCTTCTCATCTGAGCCCTTGTACATCACTTCAGTAAATGCCCTGTAATAGCCTGGTTCATAAATGACATTAAGCAGTGTTATGGTCCTACTTTGCAGACAACTAAGATTTGAGGTGGAAGAAAAGGACAGACAAATTTGTGTTTTAAGAGGGGGCAAACAAAAGAATTAAATTCACTATCTTGTTGCATTGGTGTTAAATCCTTTAAAAATTTTTAGAGTTGATATAATAGATGTTTTGTCTTTCGGATGATTTCCTAAAACATTGGAATAAAACCCTGTGCATTTTACTCTAAATTTGAGTGGACATAAGGCACTTCTGCGACTACCCAAATGGCTTGGGACTATCTCTGAATGGCTTTAGTTATTACAGTACCAAAAAAACCTTATAATAAGTTTGCTTTGCCTAAAAGGTTTAATGGACCCCAAAGATAACATTAGAAATAGCCTCCAATATTTAGGTAGCACACTTATTTGGTTCTTGATAATCTACATTAATGGAAAGTTAAGATGTATTAACAGACTACATTACTATGCAGTATAAGGTAAAAATACATAGTATTTAAAAACTACATATTCATGGACTATGAATCACAGATGGTATTGTAAATATAATGGACACTGTTTTAAATTTAGGGTTTCAATAACCTCTATCAAATATGTAAATATAGGAGTTATAAAACATTTAATAAATATTAAAATTATCAAATGGCAGTTATATAAAGTTGACTTTTTTGCCTTTCTCGAATTATGTGTGGGTCACATGAATCCAACTTTCAAGTGTGAGAAAAGCTATTTAACAGTGCTTTCGGTTTTTGAGCTTATCAGAGTGTGTATTATTGGGTTGGTTTCTGACAGACTCTCTGTACAGAGAGAGAGCTGCACGTGGTTTTGGATGTCATCATTCTCCATGCGTGAAATATTCTTTCATTCCCATTTGTCATTGTTTTGAGAAGTGAGATGTTTGGAGTGGAGTGTGACCAAACTGAGTATAGCTTTGTAACTTTATAGCCAGTTGGAGACTTCTGACTGGCGTTTAGAGATTTTGGTAAATTTTGGTTGAGCAGATTTTCAGTCTTCTGTGTGAAAGGTAGTCAGAGATGAATGTTCAATTGGACACATGCATTCACTTCACCCAGTGACCTTCAGCTCCTCTACGGTCAGCCCCATCAGCTAGGAATCCAAATAGGGAGTTCTGACATTGACAAAGTAGAGCCTGTATTTTAGTACACACATTTTTTTAAGTAGAGATTAGGGGGTCTTAAATTGATATTTATGTATTTAAAACATTAGCTTTATAAGTTAGACATAGTCAGGGACTATTAAGATTAATGGCCCTGTAGTCTTCTGGAGGCTTTGGAAGGAGGGAAATCTCTTGTGGTACTGATTCCCAAGGATCTCAGCCAAGTGTCTTTTTTTGAGTGCTTATTGCAATTAGGCTTGAATTAAGGGAGGATGGAGCAGAAATGCATGTACCATGTTGTTAAGAGGGAAGAATTTGTCACAGGGATGGGAATAGTCTCCATGTTTGATAAAACAGCTGGTCAGAGATTAATAGCAAAGCCCATGGATAGGCCCAAAAATGGTATTGGGGGCTGGGGAAACAGAAAAATAAAATTTTTTCTTGAAAGAATGTGTCAGGTGCTTGTGTTTTCAGAAAATATTAATAACCACTACTAGGCTAAGTGAATAATAAGGTCAGTTGAGTAACGTATATTTTGAGATTAATGTTCATTTAACATTAAACAAATATTTTCTAAGGGCTAGTATGTGATCAGCGTGGTGCTGGATACTGGGAGTGGGGATTAGGAGGGGACTGCTGTGGCACAAGATGAGGTTGCAAAATGAGATTGGGGCCAAATCAAGCAGAGTTTGGCTTTTATGAGGACCACTCTGGCTGCTAGACTGGAGGAGAGTATGGGACTGGAGGCTGATACTCATCCTGGTGAAAGAGGATGGTATTCCGAATTAGGGTAGTAGCGGGGCAGATGGAAAGAGGGTAATTTGAAGTATACTTTTTGAAGGCAAATTGACAGGACTTTTTGCTGGATAGATGGCAGAGTTAGGGGGAATATTAGAACAGAAGAAGAAATCAAGGGGGCAAGTTTGAGTCTTTTTGGGAAATGGTGATGCCTGTTTTGAGATTGGGAAGATTTGTAGAGATAAGTGGTTTGGTGGACAGGATCAAGAGTTCTGTTTTGGATATGCTAATTATGAAATGTATGTGAGACATCCAAATGGAGATGTCAGGCAGTCATTTGAATATGAGTTTGGAGCTCAGTGGAGAGCAGGAAATACCAGTTCGAAGTTGTCATCATAGAAATATTTAAGTTCATAAGAATTGATGAATTTGTGTATGGAAAGAGTATAGATAGAGAAGAGGACTCAAAACCAAGCCCTTTGAAACCATAGCATTTAGAGATGGGTGAAGGAGAAGCAGCCAGCAGAGGAGACCAAAGGAGTTCTACATCTAGGAGGTAGGAGGAAGACCAGGAGAGGTTTCCATGAAGTTGAGAAAGAGAACACCCACTTCTTAGTAAGTACATCTAAAATTAATCATTAATTAAATTTTTAAGTGAATACAGAAGTGGAATAAAATTGTAAGTACACTTCTCACCAGGAAAGTAATAAGTAAATAAAGACTGACTAGTTGCATTGAGATTTCAGGAGTAATTTCCTTGGTAATTTTCCAAGATTATCCATATTACCTATTCAACTGGACTCTGTAATTGGGCTCAGGAGGGAAGGCTTTTCTCTAGGGAAGCAGGGTTCTGCCCATCTGACTGTTGCACAGTCAGGCTCAGGGGCTTAGGAATGCCTTTGAGAACTCAAAGGTCCTTTTTTTTTTTTCCCCTACGAACTGAACACAGCTGGTGATGAATGTGCCATTATTTATTGTCCTCCTCTTACCGTAGTGTATTTCTCACTAGAGAAGAAGTCGTTGCTGGTAGCATGTCAGTTTATATATGTCTAGCTTCCATCTCTGGGAACACACAATTAAGTGTGGTCAGCATATACTCTTCTTCATTTTTGCCACTGAGAAAGAGCTGTCAGGAATGTTACATCTGGAGAACAGCAAAGGCTACCCTCAAAGCCGGGGTTGGCTTAAGTGTGCTCTTAAACATTTCCTGTAGATGTGTGCACCACTTGTCTATCTGTTGTGACTCCTGTCTGTGTTCTGTGTGTGGAGAGGCCATATAGTAGTGGCAGAGACTGAAAGTCTTTCCCTACACATGTGCACAAGCATGGCCTTTTCTCTAACTGTTCCATTTGGACTTTAGCTCAGATATCACTTTCATTCTATAATTTTCTCTGCTGTCAGTGCACTCATAGCACCTGTTACTTTGAGTCAGATAGAGGCTATATTGCACAGTGGTTTCCTTTGGAGAGACTGCCTAGATTACATATTCATAACCTCTTGGTCTGGTTACATAACTTCTCGGTGCCTCAGTTTCTTCATCTGTAAAATCACATGGGGTTGTGTGAGTATTATGTGAGTTAATATATATAAAGCACTTGGAGTGGTGTCTGGAACATAAGGGCTCAATATTTGTTAGTGGTTGATGCTGTGGTTATTTATAAGGCTTGCGTGCATCTACTTCATTTGTTTTTAGGATGTGAAGGCATGTGACGTATTTATTAACTTCTTAATAGGGTATGTTGCATATAATAGGCTCTTAAATATTTTTACTCAGTCACTAAGGCAGAGAACTTCTGCATGTTTTATTTTTCTCTAAAAAATTTTTCTCTGAGATAAGTATCTTGTTACTTGTGTGTAACCCTAGATTGCTTGGCTGTCAGCATCTTTTGATAAAGGTTTTCCATTTTCATCTGTGTGTGGAGGTCTCATCAGCTGGGCTGATACTGGTAAAAGGAAGATAATTAGAAAATTCATTAGGAGGTTGCATTGACTATTTTATCATTAAATTAAATCGTTAGTTTTTCATGTTTGCAAAACTCATTAATTGGGGTTGTGTTTATTGTCAGCTAGAACTTTTTTTTTCCTTAAAATGTAATCTTTAGTTTTTTATATTCAGTGTGAGGTACTTCGCTTTATTCTCACATGTATGTGAATTGTACAGATCTTATGTCTCTTAGAAGGGACCATTAATAGTTTAGGACAGTAATAGTTTTTGAAAGATGTAAGATCCTACTTAAGCCAAAAAATATTCTGTACAATGCAATTATAAATAAGGTTTTAAATCATTTGTTAATATTTCTTCAAGACAAGAGCTTAAATTTAGTTTTAAGTTCTCATACAAATTCCTGAGGGGAAAAATGTTTAAAAATTTCTTTTTTTTAAGGATTGAAAAAAATTTTTATAGTATTTTCCAGTTTAGTTTGCCTTTTTTGATGATACTGCTCAACAACCATGAATACACTCAGTATTCATGGGGAGATTGACATTTCAATCAGTCCATGCACAAGTGGTCAGTGCTGTGGGGACACGGAATAACTGTAAGATACGGTTTCTTGATTTTAGGAACTTATAATCTTAATTGTTGAAAAAAGCCCAGCTCACTTGAAATAATTACAGAAAAATATTAGAAAGCATAGAAAAGGAAATGTGTAGTAGTAAGATTCATCTAGCAATCTTGTTCATTTATTCACCAAAAACCTACTGAGTACTTTTTTTCCATTGTAGTCAAAACCTCTGAGTTTTAGTACAAGATCTGCTACTGTGAAACTGAGAAAGTTCCTTTCTTTTACTGAATTTATCTACCTCATAGGATCATATATGATAATGTATATGAAAGATTCTAGACACTAAAGCACTGTGCAAATATAAAGAGTTGTATAATGTTATTTGGGAGAGACCATGTGTGTGGTAGTAATTAAAAGGAGCAAAATAGTGAGGGCTGGAATAGTTAGGGTGGGTAGGATTTTCCCCTTAAGGAAACATCAGAAGTAAAAGGCTGTTATTAAAAGCCAGTACATAGAATTTAGTGAAATATAGGTTGAGTATCCCTTATTTGAAATGCTTGGGACCACAGGCGTTTCAGATTTTGCAATTTTTCAGGTATTGGAATATTCGCATGTACATAATGAGCTATTTTGAGGATGAGGCCCAAGTCTAAACATGAAATTCATTTATGTTTCATATACACTTTATGTACATCTACTGAATGTAATTTTGTTTTTTCCCTTGGGAACACCGAAGCATGCCTGTGGTTTGACTGTGACCCGCCACATGAAATCAGGTGTAGAATTTTCCACTTGTGTCATGTTAGCACTCAAAAAGTTTTGGGTTTTGGAACATTTCTGATTTCTGATTTTGGATTAGGGATGCTCATCCTGTAGTTGGAGAGAGAAGATAGTTTTCAGTAAGATGGAAAAATTATCCAATCGTGTCTTTTTGGAAGATGAAGTGTTCTGCGTAGGTGAATTTGTTGAACAAGTATATCTCTTCAAGTTCCAAATTTTTATATTTTATTATTTAAGATAAAATGTATCTCTAAAATGAGTTTTGCATTTCTCTCCCTTCTAAAACAGAGTGTACTGGGTGAAACATTTTCCTGTTAGTTTGGAACTTCATTTTCAACCTCAGTTATGATACTGTAATATAATCTATTATACAACTTCTGAGTTATTGAGGTATACAGGGATTTTGCCTCATGCCCTAAAAAGGACCTCAGACTGCTATCATTTTTTAATTGAGACATAATTCAACTACCATAAAATTCGCTCTTTTGAAGTATGCAATTTAAGTGGTTTTTAGTGTATTCACAAAACTGTGCACCCATCATCCCCATTACTTCCTGAGCATTTTCGACAACCCATGCCTATTAGCAGTCATTCCCCATTTTCCCATGCCCCCAGCCTCTGGCAACCACTAATTGATTTTGTGTCTCTATGGATTTGTCTTTTCTGGACATTTCATGTAAATGGAACCTTACAAAGTGTGCCCTTTTGTGTCTGGCTTCTTTCACGTAGCATAATTAAAGCATTCAGTTTTATAATAAAAATGCTACTCAGGTGAGTGGGTGGGGGTGGGGAGGTTTGAGAGATCCCATGAAAGAAGGAAGGTGAAATAAGAGGGAGAGAGATGAGATCAGATGAAATTGAGAATTAATGAACATTGAGTATCGGTAAGCCTGGGCACTGTACTAAATATGTTGGGTGACAGAGCCGAAGAGGTTCTAAAAGGTATGCTGGTTTTTTCAGCCTTCGGTTGATGATTTGGATTTTAAATAGAAAGGACAGTTGTATTCTCTTGCTGTATAGAATTACAGAATGAACTCTTTGAAAAGGAATTGGAAAGCAGATCAGTCAACTTTTGGCTCCTGTGATTTATTCCTTTTTTACAGTGCAATTTCCAGTTTCTGCCCAGTTTCCATTTCTTGAGATATGTAAGGCTCTTGCCACATGATGCCAGCCTTGTCCTGGGTTATAGTTTTTTTATGTGTCATAATGTAGCCAGGTTGAATTTTGGAAATACTATAGGCTGAGAGAATAGGCATCTCAGTAATTTTTCTTCATATCTTATTGCTGAATATTTAAGATTAGACTAATTGGCTAAACATACACATTTTATTAACTAGTAACTACCTGTTTTTCATTTATTCCATAGATAATTCTATGCCCCCATTAAACTTGTTTATCTAAATTTTAATTCTTTAGCTTAGCAGTTCTTACAGACATTAATTAAGTTTTGTGTTGTATTATTCTAAAGCTGTACTAGCGGATCAGCCAGTTAAAATTTTTTTCTATTGGGTAAACTTTAGTTTAGCTGTTGATTGGGCAAACAGTGAGCTTGGGTGGTACAATTGATACATGGTCGTGTGCTTGCATTAACTCAATAGTCAGTTCTGGTTTTACCGTATTATCCTTAATAAATGGTAATAATCAAGTTTGTTTAGGGAGGAAGTCTATCGTGAAATAGCTTTGTGTCTGCAGTGCACAGCAGCACTGTTTATGCCATTATGAATCTTTAGGGCTTACTATGTCTTCAGTGAAAGCTACCAATGAAATCTAACAGGATCTTTTAACATTTTTACTTCTAAGCATTATATGTCTAATACAAGGGTGAATTAAGCCCAAGCATTATACATCTAATATAGGGGTAAAGTAAGCCCTTTGTATTGTTGAGCTGTGATTCTTGAAGCTTACTTGGTAGCCTAAGTATTTTCTCTGTTTTCCCATATTTACTTTTAACTTGGGTAAAAATTCCCATTCCATTAGAGAATCTTGGTATTCAGTGGGTTTTTTGTGGGGTTTTGTGAGCTTTACTGATGGAGCGTTACATGGATGTGCTAAATAAAGGTTAACGATAGTGAAAATTTATTATGTTGATTAGCTAGTTAAATAGATGTTAACATTTGAGGTTTAATTTTATTATTTAATTTTTTTGTTTAGGTGTCCGTAAAATAAACCCTCTCATTTAAAATTTAGCCACTATATATATAGCTGCCTCCTGGATGCTCCGTGTGATTATTAATAGAATAGAATTAATAGAATATTAATACTGTTTGCTTCTTACAAATGCAAATGTGACAAGAATGAAAGCTTTCACATTTTATCAGAATCTTTATGATTTAGATGATAATTTTTTTCTATTGACAGTATAGAGCACTTTGCAGATGGATATCAGGTTGTCATGTGCCATAACTGCTTTGCTTGAAAATAGTTATCACTGAGTAGAGATACAAAGAAGATCAAATAACTATCGAAGTTAAAGGAAACTGCAGAGGATACTATCATAGTTTGGTTTTTTGGTGAATAAAATTCTTCACCTGCTGCACTAGAGCCAGTAATATGGACAAACAATTTTAATACTAATAATGTCATCATTTGTTGAGCACTCATTAGCTATCAAGTTTCATGCGTCATCTTTTATGTTCCTAGCAGTTCTGTAAGGGCAGATATTACCCTTTCATTTTTCTAAATGCATTCAATCTCTGATCCTCAGTTTTCCTCTCAGACCTCAGACCTTGTGCCCTTTACCCTACGTCTTGCCGCCAAGCCCAGCTTCTTCCTGATTTTTATTTTGTATTTTATGTTCTGAATTTTCTCTGAAGAGTAACCTATATTCATGTTATGGCTTTATTTAAGAAAATAATTTATTGTTAATTTATAAGTTAATTTATTGTCAAGTTTTATGGCTCAGAAAAATACTGTTAGTTCAGGCATAATTGTCTTGGCAGGTTTACATCTTTTTTCTCAAACATTGATTAGGCAAATTGAACTTCTGAGTACCTTTGTAGTATTGTGAAAATCTGAAATAAGTTGTCTACAACTAGTATTTCTTTTTCTTGGCCTTAGGACTTTAATAATGAATTTTTTCCAAGTAGTCCTCTTCAGAATACTTAAACATAATAGGATGCAGCAGATTTTGTTCTACCTAAGGTCAATTTAGAGAGTATTTTACCTTTTAAATGAAAATTATGATGCCCGAGGATCTTTCTTAAGCCTGTGTATTCATTTTTACTTGGTATTTTAGTTGCTACCACATATCAGTAGCAGATGATGATTTTTCCCTCCTCTAACCATGGAGGTTTTATTTTTAAAAAGCTAGTACAGCTTTAAATTTCTTTATTGTATCAATTAAGGGTGATTTTATAGGTAGAAAAACATGCCTTAGTTTCATTTGAAAGAAAAAATAACAAATTGTATTAAATGAGAAGAATTAAAAAATATGCTTAAGGTTTAAACAAAAACATATTTAGGAGAAACTTTTAAGCTGAGTATGCCTTTTGCAGAAATTTTAACCAAGAAAAGACTAAATGATCTTTAATAACTATGCTTAGTGTATGTTGGCAAATTCATATTTGCATGCATTATTTGCATATGAAGATAGATTAGTGTCTAGTTTTGTGTGAATTCTATTCTGTAATATACATTCTTTTATCAAGTTACATGTGTCTTTGTGCAGTCGACTTTTCAGTATTTGTATTCTTTAGCTTCCTTAATGAAGATTTTTATAGTCAAAGTGGAAGAGGGCCAACTTTTTATTGTTAGTGCAGCAGCATGATTAACTATACAAGGTTTATTTATTATAGCAGAGTATTAGAACAATGCTTCAAAGAGGAAAACGTATAGAGAAGATTAGTAAATAACAGCCGTGTGTGTGCAAGGCTGGCCAATTGTAATAATGCCTTTATTGGGTGGTTCTTGAATTTGTAAGCACATGCTTACATTTTTCAGATAATAGGAACTAAATTGTCTAATTTTAATTGCCATTTCTATTGCACTGTTATAAGAAAATAATGGAAATTTTGCTTCAATAAATGTATTGGAGAAGTGTTGTGTATACTTTGGTTCTAAAAGACTTTGAGCTCTTAAACAAATGGATAGTGTTGGAAAGGTAAAGAAAACTCATTCTAAGGCACACATTTTATTTATGACTTCTGAATCAGATCTGAAAAAAATGATACAATAATTTATTCAGTAATAGAATAAAATTTTCCAGTCGGGCTAATAACATTAAGAGAATTTAGGGCTTTGTTTATCTCACATTTTCTGGGAAGGTCCTAATTTCAAATACTCCTCGTTTTCTTTTATATAAATACATTTAGAAATAAGGATATCCTTTGGGTCTGTTTATTGTGGTCTAGTAAATGTGGTTAACCAATATTTAGTCACTGTGGAGATACAGGAAAAGGTGAGACATTGAAAGATACTGAGATTAAAGTTCATTTACATAAAAATAGAGGGTCATAGGTTAAAAAAAATCCTACAGCACACTTATTGTCTATAAAAGAGGGTTTGTAATTGATAAGTAAGTTCTACACTGTTTAAAAGAAAATACAAAGGAAATATTGAGTTTTCATAATTGGTAGACATTATGCTGAATATTGTCATACTCTCATTTTTAAAGATTTCATGTCATTGTCATCCTTAGTTTACAGTTGGGGAGACCAAATCTCAGAGAATTTACCTTGTTGGAGGTCACACAAAGTCTAAATTCAAATCCTAACTTTAAATTACATTTTCTTTTATTAAATCATTATGAATGACTAGAAACCCTTAAAGGATATAATTTTTCAAATTGACTGAATTGGGTATCTTTAATTAAATACTATATCTAAACTTATCAAAATAAAATATTATAGACCTTATTTGGTTCTTAAGTGTATTCACATAGTAAGGGATTTTTGATATTCATAATAACAGCATGAGTAATTGAAGTCATTAAAGTAATCAAGCAATTTTGTTTAGTAATAATAATAGAATAGCATTTTACAGTTTTAAAGGGCACTTTCGTATCTATTATTTTGGTACCTTAAACCTTTTATGAAATCTGCCAAATAATTGGTTTTGTTCCCTCTTGACCTTTCTAAAATGAAGAAAAACCATGCCTCTTTGAGTTCAGGAATTATCTTTTGCATATTTACACACATACATTTTTCATCCTCCCACTATTAGATCTGAGGTTGGGCACTTACTGGATAGATGGAGGAAAGGATAAATAACAGGACAGATTTCAAAAGGAGAAGCAGGAGGCTTTGGGTGAATACCTACCTATAAGTTTTTGAAAATAGGCAATAAAATGTATTTTGACCTTTGAGTACTTGATTATCATCAATTAAATCAATTAATGAAACATTTTATAAGTCTTTAGTTCTTTTTTAAACCATTGTAGTATACATATGCCTTCCCCAAGAATTTAACACTTAAAGCATCTGGATCATTGCCTGGCATATAGTAGGCATTCATTCACTTACTAAGTGAAGGAATAACCACAATGGAAACTTTCTGAACTTTTTATTCTTTTTTCATTTTTTTCAAAAAGCCAGTTCCCATAGAATACAAAAAGTAAGAGAGTTTATTAATTGCTCAAATATTACAAGACTAGATTGATTTTTTTGTTGTTGTTGTTTGTTTTTGAGACAAAGTCTCACTCTGTCGCCTGGGATGGAGTGCAGTGGCATCATCATAGCTCACTGCAACCTAAAACTCCTGGGCTCAAGAGATCCTCCTGCCTCAGCCTCCTGAGTAGCATCTAATTTTTTCTATTTTTGATAGAGTCTGGGTCTCACTCTTGCTCAGGCTGAGCCCCTGAGTTCAAGTGATCGTTCCACCTGAGTCTCCCAGAGTGCTAGGATTACAGGCATGAACCACTATACCCAGACTGGTTTTACATTATAGCTCTAGTACTATATTGTCTTACTATTTATTATGTGATATTGAAATCAGAAAATAACCTCGTTATATGTTACTTATGTCTATGAGTGTATTATTTTTTTAGCAGGGGTATTTGGGCTCAAAGAGGAAAAATTCTTCCATAGAACATGAAAAAGGCATTTCTTTGACAGCTGAATTTGAAGACTCATTCGCAGAGGTACTTTGCACCACACCTATACCCTAGAAATTAGCTTATAAAGTAATTCTGACATTTACTACTTCTTCTGGTCTTCCTCCTTTTATTAAAGAGAATAACTTTTATAAAGTCACTTGCAAATTCATTTGTGGTTTTCCATTTTGTATTCAGATAGCAACTCTGAAGATTCTAAGTTGTAAAAGTCTTTAGATTTTGCATTTTAAAAGAAAGATAATATTGCCATGTAAAAATTTTGATTAACATCATGCTTTAGCATGTTTACATATGCTAAGCAAGTACATTTTTGTCTCCAGTTCCCAATTCTAATAAATTTTGTCTTCATTTCTCACTGTTGCAAAAGTATAGATCATATTTTGGTAATTGAGTACTTTTTTTTCTTCCATCAAAAAAGCAATTGCTGGCCTGATGTTCTTCAGTTTCACACATTTCCATAGATGATTTGATCAGGTGACTGTCTTAATGACATACAACTATCTGATTCTGTTTTTTTGAATGTGAGAACACTCATTAGACAACATGGCCAGAATTACCCTCACATCCTTCCTGGTGTTTCACTCCTTTTTATAGATAGGGAAGGAATTTCTCTATCATTTCCCTAAGACGGCACCTTAATTCTCCACTATAACCCCTGATTGATGGAAGAGTTAAGGAATCAGGTGAAATTTGAAATTGTTACACAAAATCTAAGTTCTGCTAGTTAAGTGCAATGTTGCAAATTTAGAACATTCAGCACAAAAACATCTGATCAATTTGCTTATGTAGATCTCAAGAAAGAATGTGCCACATTATAAAATTAACAGTATATAAAGTTGTATGCATCAGAACTACTTTTAGAATTTTTTAGTGGCAACATCTCACATGTATTGCACTTTATTTAACTTATGTAAATTCAATCTTCCTTACAAAAGGAGAGAGCATACTTGAGAGAAATATAATTTAAGGAGTGCAGGTGAGAGCCATTCAGCCATTCCTTTCATTTTGATCAATGAATGTGTGTCCCTGAGTGAGAGATGGAATTTCTTCCAGTTCTCAGTTGCCGTTCATAGTATAAACATCTCCCTTCCCTGAGCATGATTTTAGTCTTTTCTAAACTGGTCAGCTATTTCATCTGGTTAATTCACCTGAATGAACAGTGAGCTATTGCGGTGCTAGAGGAACACTACTGAAGAGCAATACTTTACAGTCTCCTTAAGAGATACTCAAAATAATGTTGAGTGTGTGCAGTTTTTGCCTTTTACAGTGACTTTACAATCTAATTTATAAGTAAGATGTGACTTTGCCATAATATATGAATTAAAGACAAACAAGATCCAAGATCAATAGAGCCAAAGCCAGTGGAAGCATTTGAAAATAAATGACTTTTAAAAATACTAGGTATCTAGTAAGATAAGTGTAGAGAAATAACTTTAATTAAATTTTTTTTTTTTTGAAGATGAGGGTCTTGCTCTGTCACCAGGGCTGGAGTGTAGTGGAACCAATCACAGCTCATTGCAGCTTTGAATTTCTAGGTTCAAGCACTGCTCCTGACTTAGCCTCCTGAGTAGCTAAGATTGCAGGTATGCACCACCATGTCTGGGTAATCTTTTTTTTTTTTTTGAGACAAAGTCTCACTTTATTGTCCCAGGTAGAGTGCAGTGTCATCATCATAGCTCACTGCAACCCCAAACTGCTGGGCTCAAGCAATCCTCTAGCCTCAGCCTCCCAAATAGCTGGGACTACAGGCACATGCCAAAACGCCCATCTAATTTTTTCTGGTTTTAGTAGAAATTGTGTCTCACTCTTGCTCAGGCTGGTCTTGAACTCCTGAGCTCAAGTGATCCTCCTGCTTTGGCCTTCTAGAATGCTGGAATTACAGACATGAGCCACCCTGCCCTGCCTCAAAGTTTTTTTAAAAAGCTACTTAGGGCCAGGCATGGTGGCTTAATGCCTATAGTAGTAGCACTTTGAGAGGCCAACGCAGGAGGATGACTTGAGGCCAGAAGTTTGAGATCAGCCTGAGCAACATAGTGAGACTTGGTCTCTACAAAAAGTGGAAAAATCAGCCAGATGTGGTGGCACGTGCCTGTAGTCTCAGCTACTGGGGAGGTTGAGGCAGGAGGATCACTTGAGGCAAGGAGTTTGAGGTTGGGGTGAACTGTGGTGCCACTGCACTCCAGCCTGGGTGACAGAGTGAGACCCTGTCTCGGGGAAGAAAAGTCTGCTTAGTATATTTTCGAAATCTTAAAATTTGGGTCACTGAAAATAAGTGGAAAGCATTAGACTGGTTTAGAATAAATGTAGTTAAATTAGCCAAGATTAGGGATTGCATTGACTTTGAAAATAATGGCTATATTAATTAAAATTCAGGCTATTTTAATTAAATCTGATGGTTAAAATAAAAAGTCATCTATATTAACCCAGAATTTTAAAAATATGCATTCTTGAAGGATTGCATAATAGCTGCTAAGTTATATGTCAGACCCTGATCTAAGTGGTTTGCCTGTCTTACCCCTTTATTCTAGGTGAGTAAAAAGACACTGTTCTGGGAGCTTTGTATATATTAACCCATTTAATTCTCAGTAACTCCATGAATAAGGACCGTTGTTATCACAACCTTACAGATGAGCAACTGTAAGATAGTCACAATGAGAGACTTGCCAGAGTCACAAAGCTATTAAGCAGATGAGCCATGATTCAAATTCAGACTGCCTGGCTCCATTTCTGTACCCTTGTCTTCTGTGCTGATTCTTGATTCTCTGTTTACGTTATTGTTGTCTCGTAGATAAAGGTTTCAGATGCCCAATTCATTTCACTGAAAATTCATAAGGAGATTTTGAGACAAGGTCTGCACTCAGCGAAAATTTTCTGATTTTGTATCAGAGGTGGTTTTATGAGCATGAGATTGGAGAGTTAAAAACCTTGTTTTTAACTTTATATCAAACTAGATCACCAGAAAACTATTAATATTTAGTCATATATTTTAGTATCATTCTCTCATGTTTGATCTTTATAAGATGCAGTTATATAAAAATATTTCTACATCTCCTATTAAACTATAATATGTTGAATACATTATCTCTTATGATATTCAGTGTTCCCTTTATAAGCATTTACATGATAAATTCTTTAAGAATTTAGTTTCAGAGAAGTTTCTTTCCTTATGATCTGGCACACTTTCTTCTGTCAGCCATTGAGAATTATATAGTCCGTTGAGTTTTCTGTTTACTTTGGCTGCAAGGAAGCTTGGAGTTATATTTCATTTTAATTGTAGTAACCTTATTAGCCTAGGATTTTTTGTTTGTTTTTTTTTTTTTTGAGACAGAGTCTTGCTCTGTTGCCCAGGCTAGAGTGCCGTGACTTCAGCCTAGCTCACAACAACCTCAGACTCCTGGGCTCAAGTGATCCTATTGCCTCAGCCTCCCACGTAGCTGGGACTACAGACATGCGCCACTATGCCTGGCTAATCTTTTATATTTATTTATTTATTTATATATATATATATATATATATATATACACATATATATATATATTTTTTTAGTTGTCCAGATCATTTCTTTCTATTTTTTAGTAGAGATGGGGTCTCGCATTTGCTCAGGCTGGTCTCGAACTCCTGACCTCAAGCCATCTACCTTCGCCTCCCAGAGTGCTAGGATTACAGGCGTGAGTCACCACGCCTGGCCTATTATTATATTTAGAATTAACGTATTGAAACCATGAATTATATGTATATATGAAAATAATATTTCAACATCTCCCTTTGTTTTGTAGGTAAACAGAAAAGGTTATAAAATTCTAATCATCTCTCTGTACTATTTATATATTAGGAGATAGAACTCTTCCAAAATACATTGTTAGGGGAGGGTTACCAGCAATTAAACAGGTACTCCACATAAATATGCTATCATCCAAAGGAGCACATGCAATATGTTTTTGATTGTAGTAGGCTTTTTGGCTTAACTGACTATTTCTCTACAACAAAAAACTAATTACTCAAGATGGAAAAGAGGAATAAAGCTGTCTGCTCTTCAGCGGGTGATATCTTGGTTGTTTAAATTTATAAATTGTATATACATACATATTTTTCCGTTAAAGAGTTAATGACTAAAAAACTACCAAGGTGTTGCCATAATAAGAGTGGTTGTATCTGTGAATTATACAGCAGTGTAAGTGATGGTGTGAGTTGTAATAAATTATTCAGTAGTTCTTTGCTCCACAATTATAGAACACTGTAATAGTGATCTGAGGACTGACTTAGAAAAATGAATAACAATCATTCAGCTTGCTGCTCTGCAGACTATTTATGTGAAAAAGAGTTTGTGTGACTTTACCACAGACATTAAAAGTTGGTTTGCCAACAAAACCAGATTTTCTTAAAACATGTGATTTATATTCCCACAAGAGAAAGAAACCAAATCTGCAGCATTGTCTTGTTCATTATGCAGTGTATTTTACTTTTATATCTAAGTTGGTTAACTTGTAAAGAAACTACTAAGATTACAATAATGACTAGTGTTTTCTGTATTTTATTTTTTAAAGAATATTTAAGAAGCATTCATTGAAAGCTTAGCAAGTGTAAGATGCTGAAATAGGTTCTATGGGGACATGCAGAGATGATATATTCCTTACCCTTATGTTAAGGGTTCCTGTAAAAGAAAACTAAAACTACTAGGAGAAACTATATTTGGAGTTAGACGTCTAGAAGTATTAGAAGAAATTATAAAGAAAGCAATAACCAATTGGATTAGATAAAATTACCAACTAAAATGCTTCAAAAAGTATGTTGGGTGAAGAGAGGGGAAAAGATCCTCCAAAAGGGGCAAGTAACAAACTGGAAAAATGTATTCACAGCTATCAGGCAGAGGATGACAAAGCAGTAAGAAAAACATGATTACTGTGACAGGTAAAGGGTCATAGCGCACAAATAGTGTTCACAGAGGAGGAAATATGGTTAGGAAACAGGCATGTGGGAAATGTCCAGCCTTGCTAGTAATCTAGGAAATATGATTTAAAACAAGGAATCATACATAGTGCTGCTGAAACTACTACTGTTGCTGGAGGACTGTGAAAGATAACATTCTAAAGTGAAAGCGTGCAGGCACTGTGCTTCAGAAGCAATAAAAGTGTTCATTCATAACCTTTCATTCAGTAATTTAATATAAGGGCTCTAGCATATGGAAAATCATTAAAAATATGGACTATTACCTGTAACAATGAAATTGTGGAAGTGAACAATGTTATGTGACGAGAAATGGCTAAAAAAATTAGAGTTAGTCTATTCATTGGATGGTTATGTATCCCATAAAAATAAATGGGCGAACTATATAGTAATATGAAAAGATACATATAAAAAGAAATAGGTTATATGTAATTTATGATTATAAGTTTATAAAATATAAATATAAAAAATTTGAAGGGGAAAGAATTTATAATCCTTGTGCTACAGTAATGAAATTACAGGTAATCTTTTCTCTCTTTTGACCTCTCTTAAATAGTGTTATATTAATTTTAAAATTTCAATGCAGATTTATATTTTTAAGAAAATCTAAGGCCAGACATGGTGGCTCATGCCTGTAATCCCAGAACTTTGAGTGGCTGAGACAGGAGGATTGCTTGAGGCCAGGAGTTCAAGACCAGCCTGAGCAACATAGACCCTGTCTTTACAAAAAATAAAAAAAAATTAGCTGGGCTGGTGACATGCATCTGTAGTCGCAGTTGAGGCTGAGGTGGGAGGATCACTTTAACCTAGGAGTTGGAGGCTGCAGTACGCTGTGATCATGCCACTCTACTCCAGCTTAGGCAATAGAGTAAGACCCTGTCTGAAAAAAGAAAAAAAAGATGTAGTTTTTGTTCTCGAGGAACTACCAGTCTAGTAGGATAGAACTACAATAAAAAAAATATGCTGTCGACATGAGAGAGACATTAAGTCACTACATGGACTGGGAAGACTCTAAAATACAGTTTTGTATTTTATGGAGTATTTATAAACTCTCCAGGAATATGTCTGGTGTTGGGAATGAATGAAGATGAGTAATGTGATCTTTGCTCCAAGGGAGCTCTGCTTTAGTTGAGGAGACCCATCTTTGCACCTAATTAGATCGTGATACCAGTCATACTTTATTAAATACTCCAATGAATGTTTATATCAAGAATGACTTGAAGGCATGGGGAAGAGAAGTAATTTTGACTGAAGGATGCAAGGTTAATTCTAGGTTTAGGGAACATCTAGTTGCCCTGTTTTTCTGGAAATGTGAGTAGGTGTTTGTGGGGCAGAGATAGGAGAGCCAGTAGCCAATGTTTAAGAAGCTGGTCCAGACTAGTTTGTGCAAGTCACTAGGAATGCAGAGATGATCAAGTCTGTTTCTAAGGAATATGTTCTGTGTGAGGACCAACAATTAACTGAAATTCTAGATATTGGCTTACATTTTTATTTTAAGGTTTTATCTGGCTTTATTAAAATTCCTATTCATAAAAGTCTGATTTATGACATTGTGTTGTTATAAAGGAAATCATAGGATACTGTGGGATGACATAGGAGGGAATGGGTATTTGGTTCTGACTGGGAAGGAAAGGGGAAGGAGTAACCAAGGAGAACTTAATGTAGAAGCCGTAAGTGAGCTGGATTTTGAAGGAGAAGTAGAAATTAGAAGAGAGGATGGGAGTGAGGAGGAGAGAAAGCTGGAAAGTCAGGGTGTGGCCAGACAATTCTCAAGGTTATATAAGATCGAAGGGATTTGGGAACTCAGTTTCTTCTTCTTTTTTTTTTTTTCCCTAAAGAGACAGTCTTGCTCCGTTGCCCAGGCTGGAGTACAGTGGCATGATCATAGCTCATAATAACCACAAACTCGTGGGCTCAAGAGATCTTCCTGTCTCGGCCTCCCAAGTAGCTGGGGCTGCAGGTGTGTGCCACCACATCTAGCTAAATTAGAAAAAGTTTTTTTGTAGAAATGGTGTCTTGCTATGTTGCCCAGGCCGGTTTTGAACACATGGCCTCAAGTGATCCGCCTTCCTTGGCCTCCCAAAATGGTGGGATTACAAGCATGAGTCACTCACTGTGCCTGACCTGGGAACTCAGTTTCTTAAGGCTTTTTTTCTTATGCCTTATGATATGTTAGTAAGCATATGGCCATGTTTAAAAGAAATTTGGGGTAAGCCAGTGCTTTGTAAGTGGTTTTTCTGATGTCATATAACCTGGCCATCTTCAACACATCTTAAGAACAGTTTGTTGTGAGATCACTGAGGTCAATTTAAGAACTAATTTTTATTTAACTGGTTATTAACATCAGGCACTTAAAAAGGGCACAATGTGAAAGAGAGGTAAAAGAGGTTTAGTATTTATTTATGATTGCTATATGAACAGAAAGCAAGAATTTAGAGATTTAATAAGGCAGCTGAAGGGAATTGAGTAATACAGGTACAGAAAGAGTCAAAGTAGGAAGAAAAAGGACATTTCCAGGTGTAATTAACATTGTTCTAGGTGGGAAGTGGTTAATTGGTCTAAGCTCTCTCCTTTTTTCTGTTTTACAAAAGTATGAGCTTCTGAACATTTTGCCTTTTATTATATATGGTGCCTTTTTCTTGATTTTCAGCAGATTTAACTTCTTTTAATCTAAACTATTTTACTATTGGATAATTTTCCCAATAGCTGGGAAAGAAATACTCCAGCAGAGCAGTTTGGTCTTTAGCTGGGTGTGGTAGCACTTGCCTGTAGTCCCAGCTACTGGGGTTGGTGGGGGGCTGAGGAGGTAGAATTGCTTGAACCCAGAAGTTCAAGGCTGTAGTGTACTATGGTTGTGCCTGCGAATGGCTGCAACACACCAGTCTAGGCAAGATAGCAAGACCTCATCTCTAAGAACAGCAGCAGCAGCCATAAAAAAGGCAACGTCTTGAGGGTATTTATTACTAAACTTGCTTTTCCAAACCAGCTTTTGAGGTTAGTTCTGGAGACAGCACTGTGCTGCCCATCATAAGCCTGTGAGCTAGCTGTAAAGGTTGTTCTGTTTGCCTACTCTTTAGAATAAAGCTAGCATGTGAGTCACAACCATGTAATTTTTCTTTTGTTCTTATAATTTTCTGATTACAGAATTCTTTTTTAGAACACACATGCATTTAGTGCATTGTGGGAAAGACTTCACTGATGTTAATAGTGTTGTGTGTATAGTCTTATGATATTTCTAATTAAAATGAGGATTGTGACTGGGAATAGTGGCTCACACCTGTAATCCTAGCACTTTGGGAGGCTGAGGTGGGAGGATTGGTTGAGGCCAGGAGTTTGAGACTAGCCTGAGCAACATTGTGAGGCCCCATCTCTACAAAAAATTAAAAAATTAGCTGGGAATGATGGCACACATCTGTAGTCCCGGTTACTCAGGAGGCTGAGGCAGGAGGGGTTGCTTGAATGCAGGCATAGGAGCTTGTGGTGAGCTATGATGATGCCACAGTACTCTACCCCAGGTAAAAGAGTGAGATCTTGTCTCATAAAATAAAATAAAATACGGATTGTTTATTTTAACTATTTGTACCTCTAAGTAAAATATTGATACTGCCTTGTCATATCAAATACTTGGGGATTTAGATAATTTACTAGTCTTGTTTAAAAGGTATTACATAACAAGATATTCATAGGTGTGTGTATTTTTATTATATAAAGAAACTTTTGTGTTATAATCATTGACAAAAAACAGTGGGTTATTTCAGACTATATTCCTGAAGAGTATGAAATTTAATCAAGAACACTTTAATTCTTAGTTATAAATTTTAAAAAGCAGGAAAAATTTGATTTGTTGAAGTTATGTCAATTTGAATGCAGTTAGTAGAGTCTCTTTGGAATTATTAGGATTTATAAATTCTTCATAATTGGTACTAAATTCGGTCAGTAGTATGGCTGCATTTTTTGTTCTAAGTCCTTTTACATTTTAATGCAGTGTATTGGGTATTTGCTGTTGAGCTTTTTCACCTGGAAGCTTTATCTACTTACCTCTAAGACCCACGTGTGCAGGCTTGCTCACACATACTCGTATAAACTCACCCAGTACTCTTTATTACTGCCCATTTCCATTTTATTCTTCCTACAATTGCTAAAAAGACATCTGGTCTAGCCTGGGTAATATGTAGTCTGTTTCAGTTCTTCCTACCCTGCCTGCGTGTTTTGTTAGAAAATCATACACTTAAATAAGAATAGGGATCTATTTATTTAAGTGTTGTGAACCACAAAGGAATTGGCACCAACTCATTCATTTCTCTACTTTCCCACCTCAAGTGTTGGGAAGCATGTGCTTTTGAATGAATGTAGCTTGTGGGAGAAGCTATGGTAAGTCCTTCTGAACTGTGGCTCCTTTGTGTGGGTCTTCATCTTTCAGGAATGGCCTGACCAGAACTATAATGATCTCAGGTTATCATCTAAGTGGAATGGATGCAATGACATCCGCAGTACATGGTTCAGGCTAAGCTCTTTCTTGGTGATCTTCTTTTACCCATGTCTTCTCCATCAGAGCAGGACTAGCCCTTCACTGTTTTCTTGACTCCAGGACTGTTAAACCATGAACAGAGCTTTCCTTCTTACATTTCTAAGGGTCAGTGTCACAAGTGGAGGTCTGCAACAAAATAAATATACTTAATGAGCTCTGCTGCTTTATCTTGCTTAGGGAAGACAGGTATAATATATTAGGATTTTCCTTAGTGGTTAACTTTCTTTTGATTCATGGCACTTTGAAACCCAAACATGCTCAGTATCTAGTCTTATACTTGTCAGAATTACTTTTATCTCTTTTTTTTTTTTGAGACAGAGTCTTACTTTGTTGTCCTTCGCAGAGTACAGTGGTGTTAGCCTAGCTCATGGCAACCTCCAACTCCTGGGCTCAAGCGATCCTCCTACCTCAGTCTCCTGAGTAGCTAGGACTACAGGCATGGGCCACGATGACTGTCTAATTTTTCTATTTTTAGTAGAGATGGGGTCTCATTCTTGCTCAAGCTGGTCTTGAATTTGTGAACTCAAGTGATCCTCCTGTCTCAGCCTCCCAAAGTGTTAGAATTACAGGCGTGAGCCCACCATGCCTGGCCTCTTTTTTTAATTTGGAGAAAATATCAGTATTTTGTAGAAAAATTTATAGTATACAGACTTGCATTTGTTTTACTTTCATAATCTTCCTGGATTATAAAGTAATAATCAGAATTTTAAGAAATCTCCTACACTTGGTGTAATTCCTTATGTTCTATATTTTTGCCTTTTCTTCATATAGATTTGTCTCTCCTGTCTATTCAGCAACTGCCATTAAAAAAATCTCTTCCTATGAGAGATGATTGTTAGAAATGGATTTTGAAAGAAAAGGTTAATGAGAAGAGATGACAGTACATATATATCCATGTGATTACTCTGTAAAGTATGAATTAATTATACTGATGATGGAGGCTAAGCCTAGCATAGGGATGGGATTAGAATGCTAGCAAGATGGACTGGCAACTAAAAATGCAAGATTAGATCTTGTTTTTTTTATTTTTATTTTTTTGAGACAGAGTCTCACTCTGTTGCCCGGGCTAGAGTGCCGTGGCGTCAGCCTAGCTCACAGCAACCTCAAACTCCTGGGCTCAAGCGATCCTCCTGCCTCAGCCTCCCAAGTAGCTGGGACTACAGGCATGCGCCACCATGCCC
>CAUYSK010033849.1:0-16003 GCA_963575035.1 Avahi laniger | reverse complement strand
CAAAGGAGATGAACAGAAACTTTTCAAAAGAAGACAGAATAATGGCCAAAAAACATATGAAAAAATGCTCAACATCTCTAATCATCAGGGAAATGCAAATCAAAACCACAATGAGATATCACTTATCTCCAGTGAGACTGGTCTTTTTCAAAAAGATCCAAAACAACAAATGTTGGTGTGGATGCAGAGAGGTAGGAACACTCGTACACTGCCGGTGGGACGGCAAATTAGTGCAACCTCTGTGGAAAGCAATATGGAGCTATCTTACCATCTTTTGTGGAACCTAAGGTCAAGTTCATATAATCCAGCTCCACCCAGTCTCACTCCCCCACCTACCTCTGTGTGGCAGAAAATAAGGACTAACCTGGAAGTTAGAGCGCCCTACCCACCACCTGGGGCATTTGAGTCCTTCTCCAGAGGGGCTAGAGCCAGTCACAAGGTACCAGAAACAACACTGCAGCTTGATCCTTCCAACAAGAGTCACCTACTGACAGGGAGGACAATTTACACATGCCATTAGAGCATTTACTGATACAATCATACAGAGTGTGGTGGATTCTTACACACAAGTGACACCTACTGTCTCAGAGATTAAACTGGACATGGCAATACAATTCACACAGTTAAGAAGACCATAGGGATAGGAAATGAGAAAGGATTTCAAAGACTTCCATTATCCTTCATCAAAGAGAGACAGGGGAATCTGGCCATATATATAGCTCATCACTGCTACAGCCTACAAACAACTAGCAACTGAGAAAACCACAATGCTAAGTATATCTGTAACTAAGGCATCCATCCAGAACCCAGATTGCAATCAAAGCACCCACAAGCAAAGCTAAATGCTCTTATCCAACATATGCTACAAACATTCCTTTATAAGTGTGTGTGGGGGGGCCATCAAAAACAAAAGAAAATAAAACAAATAAGAAGTGACAGATGTCCCAGATGAGAAGGAATCAGTGAAAGAACGGCAGAAGTATGAAAAATCAGAGTGAAAGGACACCCGCAAAAGGGAACAGTAGCTCTTTACCAATGGATACTAACAAAAATGAAAATATTGAAATGACAGATAAATAATTCCAAATATGGGTTGTAAGGAAGCTCAGTTAAATCCAAGAAAAGATGTAACACCAAATCAAAGAAACCAGAAAAAAAAATTCAGGAAATGAATGAAAAATTCTTTAAGAGATTGACATATTAAAACAAAACCAAACTTCTGGAAATGAAAAATTTATTTATGAAAATACAAAATACAGTGA
The DNA here is from genome assembly GCA_963575035.1 of Avahi laniger. Lineage (NCBI taxonomy): Eukaryota > Metazoa > Chordata > Mammalia > Primates > Indriidae > Avahi > Avahi laniger. The sequence continues at coordinate 14,741 of CAUYSK010033849.1, read as the reverse complement.
AAAGTTTTAAGAATATACTATACCAGGCAGAAGAAAGAATATTAGAGCTTTAAGACAACTCTGTCGATCGAACATAGTCAGTCAAAAATAAGGAACAGAGAATTAAGAGGAATGAACAAAGCCTAAAAGAAATATGGGCTTATGTAAAATGGCCAAATATAAGAATCATAGACATCCCTGAGGGTGAAAAAGAAAATGCACAAGGGTTGGAAAATATATTTTAAGGAATAATTGAGGAAAATTTATCTGGTCTTGGTAAAGATTTAGACATTCAGATACAGGAAGCTCAACAAATACCTGGGAGATTCACTGCAAAGAGGATAACACCAAGATACATAGTCATTAAACTGGCCAAAGACAGCACAAAGAAGGACACCTGAGAGCTGTGAGCAAAAACATCAAGTAATTTACAAAGGAGAATCCATCAGGCTAACTGCAGATTTCTCAACTGAGATCTCACAAGGAACAAGGAATTGGGGCCCCATGTTCAGTCTTCTTAAACAGAACAATGGCCAGCCTAGTGTTTTGTAATCTGAAAAATTAAGTATCATCAATGAAGGAGAAATAAAGACTTTTCTGAGACAGGCAAACACTGAGGGAATTTACCAAGACCAGACCTCCCCTGCAGGAAATATTCAGAACCACATTATACATGGATCAGCATGATAGACACCAATCAGTGTAAAACCACCCCAAAACTAAAGCTCAGATCTCATATAAAGCAATAGCACAAGTGGTAGAACAAAGCACTAAGGTAGTCCCCAACAGGATTAACAGAACAGTATCCCACATATCAATTATATCAATCAACATGAATAGTCTGAATGCCCCAATCAAGAGACATAGGCTGGCTGAATGGATGGAAAACTACAACTCAAATATCTGTTGTCTCCAGGAAACACATTTAACCCATAAGGACACATACAAACTTCAAAGGGAAGGGATGGAAAAAAATATTGCATAAAAATGGAAACCAAAAGAAAGCAGGTGTAGCCATAATCATGTGAGATAAAATTGACTTTAAATCAACAATAGTAAAGAAAGACAAAGATGGTCATTATATAATAGTAAAGGGAGCAATTCAACAAGCAAATGTAACTATCCTAGATATTTATGCACTTAACACAGGAGAACATTGATTCATAAAGCAAACCCTACTAGATCTAAGCAAAGAGACAAACAGCAGCATTGTAATTGCTGGGGACTTTAACACTCCACTGAGAGAACTGGACAGATTATCCAAACGGGAAATAAATAAACACTGGACTTAAATGGGACTCTAGAACCAGTGGGCCTAACAGACATTTACAGAACATTTTACCCCCAAACTACTGAATAAACATTTGTTTCATCAGCACAAGGAATATTCTCCAAGATTGATCATCTCATAGGCCATAAAACATGTCTCAAGAAATTAAAAAAAAAAAATACAAACCATACTATGTATCTACTCAGACCACAGTAGACTAAAACTAGAAATGAACTCCAAGAGAGACATTCAATTCTACACAAAGTCATGGAAATTAAACAACCTGCTTTTTAATATCAAGTGACCAAAAGGAAAAAGGATCCATAACAATATGAAAGCTTTTGATTTTAATCAGAGTGATTATGAATAAAATGCATATTAGGCTGTTTATTTACCAGAAAAAAAAGGTTGTGATGACATATCATAGTTGTTTAACTTTATTTTCATATTTTTCTTGCACTTGGGTGAAATTCATTGAAGTCTTGAATATATCAGTAATTTTTATATGGAATATTCTTAGGAGAACTTAATTCCATCTTTCAGAAGAACTGAATTAAAAAAAGAGTAACATGCTCTAGGAATCTAACAGATCTAAGTAGTCCCCAAGGAAACACATTTTTATTTTGTTTGCTGTAAAATAAGTAAGTAAAAAAGTAAAAAAAGTGTTTACTTTTTCTTTGATGATTGGTTTGTTTCTTAAATATATATAAAACCAATCTATTTTGTTGAGAGTTAGCTTCATCACTCAAATAATTTATTAAGGACAAATATGAACAATGCAAGGTAAAAAGTACCATAAAACTTAAGGCAAACAATACTTACATTGACAGATATACATTATTAAATTTTTGAACACATTTAAAAATCCATAGATTAAAGAATAATAATTTACGCATGAAAAACATGCCTGGAGAGTTGATTTTATAGAATAATAAAAATTTTTTACTGTGGAAGTCCCAATGTAATATATTTTTAAGAGGGTATATGTTTATGGACTTATCTTCATAGAATATATTACATAATTACTTAGAAATAACTTTTTTTGATCAAATGAGTATAAACTCAGGGTTCAAGGAAGCTTCAAGTTTTGTGGTGGGTATATTTCATACAATATGTGCCAAAAAGTGTCATGGCAAACATAAAATGTGAACAAAATACTTTTTGAAAAAAATCAAGTGAAAGATTATAGTATTATAGTATATATTTCTCACTAGTATTTACTGAAACCAATGTATTACATAATCATTGCTTCAGTATTTATATTGAGTAGTTGAAGGCTCAAGTTGTGTAGTGAATGGGGAAATTTTGATCCTCTATGTAGGACTTCCGAAAAAGTGTACCTTTCTCTTGCTTCCTTTAATAGGGAAAGGACTTCTGAGGCTGTACAAAAGCAACAGAACAGGACTCATTACTATGATTTCTAGAGAAAATCTCAATAAAAATTTCAGGAGAAGATATGACACAATTCTCAGAAGAAGATACAAATAATCGACCCTTTTCTGTCTAGTCGTTTGATAGTATGGTAATGTTTTTACTTAGTTATCCATCTACTTAATGGATATATCATGAATTATCATTTTGCTTTGTGTGGATAAAAATAATTTACAGGATATTTAAGAGCACTTTGCAAGTGCCTGATGTTCTGTGAATGCTCAATAATTAAGAGAACACCTCATTTTAAAATACAAATCAAGTCTACTGGGGTAGAAAACATTTCAGGAAAGAAACTAGGCAAAGTGCCACCATGTCATTGCTTTAGGCATTTTCTATCAGCAGCATGATATGGTAGCTTCCTTTATCATTTCTTGCATGAGATATGACAGGCCCCATTCATGCGACACAAGGCAGACACCAGATTACTCTTTAGAGCTCTCAGACCTTGCCCAATGACAAGATCTCTGACTTAAAAGAACTATTATACATCTGTGAAGTGCAAGCCATACTGGGGATAGAGCAGAGAGCATGATAGTTCTCATGGAGCTTTCAGGTTAGTAGATATCTTAATAATTATCTTGCAATTGACAGATGGCTGGAACTCTTCCTGCTTGGAGGTGGAGTTTGTCATAAAAATCTTTCCAGGTAAGTGCTTTGAGCCTACCTCTTGAGTACTGGGCTGAGGTTTGTGCTAGACAAGGATTACAATACCCAAAGAAGTAATATTAGGTATCCAAAAAATTCCTAGTAGGATTATTTTACGTAAGTACTATGCACTAACCAATTGTGGCATTGGAGCTCCAAGGATTATTTTAGAATTTTCATTTATTCTACTTATATCATTTACTGACTGATGTCTCCTTCCAGTCTGTACTTTAGCATATGTTATCCTTCCTCCCTGCCTCTCAAATTTCAAAGTTTCCTTACTGCAGAATAAACTCCTGAATTTAGCTTTCAGGGTTCTCCACAGTTTGACTCTAACTCATAACTCTTAAAATTCAATATAAAGGAAGTGCACTCTAGACATGGCAATGTCTTAGCTTTCTTGCATGCAATTTTTGGTCTTCACCTATCTTTGCCTATAAAATAATTTAAGACATAAATAAAATCCTATTTTCTTCATAAGTTCTCTGATTCCACTCCTTGGAAAAATACTTACTATCTACAACTAAAAAATTTTTTTGTTTATAATGTTAATTTGGCACTTACCCTGTATAACCTTTTATGAGAAGATTTTACTGACAGAAAATATTTAAGTTATAGATTTAGTTACCTGAAAAGAAAATAAGACTGCTTCAGAAATAAGCACGAAAGTTATTTCATGTGCCACAATTACATTTTGAGCTCATGAGTCTTAATGCTACATAATTCAACCATGTACTTTTAACTCTGCTCTTTCTCATTCTGAAGAATATTATGCATCTATTTAATAGCATGGTAGTTTTATAACAGTTCTGGTTCAAAATGATAAAATTATGTTTTATGATATTTTATTTTTCTGTGCATTTATGTTTGACTCCCTAATTAGATTTTAATAAGTACTATGAGATAAGGATATTTCTTCCTTCCCTCCCATCCTCCTCTTTCTCCTTACTTATTTCCTTTCCTCCGTCCCTTCCTTCCTTCCCTCCTTCCTTTGTTTATTCATTAAATATGTTTGAACTACATACTCATTTAGGGAGCATTTGGATGCCAGCAAGAGCCTGGCTTAAACTAAAGAATGTAAGGAAAAGACCTACCAGGGTATGTCAAAAAATCCCAAGGGAGAAAATACAGGCAGATTTTAAGAGGTGTTAGAATTAGAAACTCAGAAATAGTTACTTAACAAAATAGCTATTTGATCTCCTTTTCTTTCTCTGAGGAAATATATTCTCTTATCTCTGCTTTTGTTTTTGTGTCTGCTCTGTTATCTTCATTTTCATGGTAAATCTGTCTCCCCACTAGCTTTTGGGCACATAGGATTCGAAAAAATGACAGAGAACACATTCTCTGAGAAACACGACTTTCCAGATTCAGTACCATCACCAACTGATTCCCAGGATTTGTCTCTTGGCATTTAAATCCTGCAGAGAGAGAAGCTAATCTGCTCATCTCATGGTTCAGGTTTCCACTCTTGGTCCAAACAGAGGAAGATAATGATTATACAAACTTGGCAAGTGAATCCATCCTCTCTTGCTAGAATCACTGCAGCAGGAGGCTAGGTCATCAAATAAGAAAACAGCTCAAGCATATTTTTTACATTTGTTTTATATCAAGCACCTTGGTTGTTTTACATTTGTTTTATATCAAGCACCTTTAGCATTATTAATGCTAAAGGATGACATTTAGGAAGACAAAACTTGAACTACAATAAAGGAATGAGATTTAGCAAGAAATAATGGGCATAGAACTTGGTAAATGCATCAATACATTTAAAGTCTTATTAAAATATTAAACAAAAACATATAATTTGAGGAGAATAAAAATAACATGAAATATATTTATTTTATACTATTGTATTCTTTGTAAAATAATAAATATGCATTGAGAAGTCCAAAGTTGATTCATTCAGTTAGATTGTGAACAAAAATATATATTGTCTACCACATGTTCTTTTCTGTGCTAGATTTTAAAAAGATATTAGTGAAAAATTTTATAATAGATAATTTCTTCAAATAATTTACAGATCATTGGGGGAAAATGAGAAGTGAACAGAAAATTACAGTGCATTACAAGTTATGTGCAAGGGAAGGTTGATTATGAGGACATATAAGACATAACTATCTCCATCTTGGGAATGCGAGAAAGCTTTGTGAAGGATATTATATGTAAGATGAAACTTGAAGGGTGTGTAGGAATTAACCAGAGAAATATGTAGGGAAAGAAATTCCAGGCTGAGGAAATAAATGTGTAAAAATCCTGGAGATTAGAGGGATCACAGCTGGTTTAGGAAACTTAAAAAAGTTCACTATGTTCGAAACACTGAGTGTGAAGAAGTAGCAAGTAATAAACAGGAGAGGGAAAGAGGAGCTGATCAGGCAGAGTCCCAGAACTACATTATATTAAGATATATATTAAAGTTAATATTAAAAGCAATGTGGATCCCTTATGGTATTACTTTTTCTTTTTTTTTTCTTTTTTTTTGAGACAGAGTGTCACTGTGCTGCCCAGGCTACAGTGCCGTGGTATCAGCCTAGCTCACAGCAACCTCAAATTCCTGGGCTCAAGCTCAATCCTACTGCCTCAGCCTCCTGAGTAGCTGGGACTACAGGCATGCACCACCATGCCTGGCTAATTTTTTCTATATATTTTTAGTTGTCTAGCTAATTTCTTTCTATTTTTTTTTTTTTTTTAGTAGAGACAGGGTCTCTTTCTTACTCAGGCTGATCTCGAACTCCTGAGCTCAAACGATCCACCCGCCTCGGCCTCCAAGAATGCTAGGTTTACAGGCGTGAGCCACCACGCCTGGCCCCCTTATGGTATTTCAATCAGGGGATGCATGATTAGATTTGCCTTTAATAAAGAGCACTCTGTATGGTATGGTAAAATTGGAAAAAACTAAGACTTGAAGTTTCATTGTCTCTATTTCTTTAGACTTGACTGTGAGGAGGAAGTAGAGGAGTGAAAAGGAAGAAAGGATAAAAGGCATATAAGAAATAACACAGACAGTTAAGAAGACCACAGGGCTAGGGAAACAGAAAAAATTTCAAAGGCCTCCATTCTGTCTCATCAAAAGAGACAGAAAATCTTCACATGTACATAGTTCACTACCACTATCGCATACAAATAACTAGCATCTGAGAAAACCACAATGCTAAGGATATCTATAACTAAGGCATCCATATAGGACCTAGATTGCCATCAAAGCATCCACAAAGAAAGCCAAAGTTTCTTATCTAACACATGCTACAGCCACACCCTTATGAGAGAGGGGAAAATAAGAAGCCTCATCTAAACAAAAGAAAATCCAAATTAAGAAGTGACAGTTGCCTAGATGAGAAGGAATCAGTGAAAGAACTATGGAAGTATGAAAAATTAAAGTGAACGGACACCCCCAAAGGAACACCAGCTCAATAGCAATGGATACCAACAAAAATGAAAATATTAAAATGATAGATACAGAATATTGCAAATATGGATTATAAGAAAGCTCAATGAAATCCAAGAGAAAATAGAAAATCAACTTGAAGAAACCAGAAAAACAATTCAGGAAATGAATGAAAAATTTACTAAAGATCAAAATATCAAACAAAAAAATTTACTAGAGATCAAAATATCAAACAAAAAAATCAATTAGAACTTCTGGAAATGAAAATTTTATTTAAGAAAATACAAAACGCAGTGGTAAGTTTGAAGAATATATACTAGGCAGAAGAAAGAAGCTTAGAGCTTGAAGACAACTCTGTCGATTGAACACAGTCAGCCAAAAATAAGGAACAGAGAATTAAGAGGAATGAACAAAGCCTAAAAGAAATATGGGCTTATGTAAAATGGCCAAATATAAGAATCATAGGCATCCCTGAGGGTGAAGAAGAAAATGAACAAGGGCTGGAAAACCTATTTGAGGGAATAATTGAGGAAAACTTACCTGGTCTTGCTAGAGATTTAGACATTCAGGTACAAGAAGCTCAACAAACACCTAGGAGATTCATGGCAAAGAGGCAATCACCGAGACACATAGTCATCAGTCTGGCTAAAGTCAGCACAAAGAAGGAACTCCTGCAAGCCGCGATAGAAAACATCAAGTAACTTACAAAGGAAAACCCATCAGGCTAACTACAGACTTCTCAACTGAGATCTCACAACAGCAGAATTGATTGGACTCCACTCTTCAGTCTTCTTGACTGAACAATGGCCAGCCCCAAATTTTGTATTCTGAAAAATCAAGTTTATAAGTAAAGGAGAAATAAAGACTTTTCCAGACAAGCAAACACTGAGGGAATTTGTCAATACCAGACCTGCTCTGCAGGAAATACTCATAACCACATTATAATAATATATGGATTCGCAAATAGATACCCTCCAGTGTAAAACCACCCAAAAGCTAAAGCTCAGAGCTCATATAAAACAATAACACAAGAGGTGAAACAAAGCAACAAGCTACTACCCTACAGATTAAACAGACCAGCATCCCACATGTCGATTCTATCAATCAACATGAACCATCTGAATGTCCCACTCAAGAGACAAAGGCTGGCTGAATGAATGAAAAAATGCAACCCAAATATCTTCTGTCTCCGGGAAATACATCTAACCCACAAGGACTCATCCAGACTCAAGGGGAAAGGATGCATAAAAATATTGCATGCAAGTGGAAACCAAAAGAAAGCAGGTGTAGCCATCCTGTTATCAGATAGAATTGACTTTAATTTGACAATAGTAAAGAAAGACAAAGATGGTCATAATATAATGATGAAGGAAGCAATTCAACAAGAAGACATAACAATCCTAGCTATTTATGCACCTAACACAGGAGTGCCCAGATTCATAAAGCAAACCCTATTAGATCTAAGTGAAGAGATAAATAGCAGCATTGTAATTGCCGGGGACTTCAAAATCCCATTGGATAGGTCTGGACAGGTCATTCAAGGAGAAAATAAATAAAGAAACACTGGACTTAAATGGGATTCTAGAACAAATAGGCCTAACAGATATATACAAATCATTTTATCCCCAAACTACTGAATAAACATTCTTATCAGTATATGGAACATTCTCTAGGACTGATCATATTTCAGGCCACAAAATATGTCTCAACAAATTCAAAATAATAGGAGGATATCATCTATCCTCTCAGACCACAGAGGGCTAATACTTGAAATGAACTCCAAGAGAAATATTTAATCCTACACAAAGTCATGGTAATTAAACAACCTGCTGCTTAGCGATTATTGGGTCAATAATGACATTAAGTTGGAAATCAAAAGATTCCTCTAACAGAATGACAAATGGGGCACAAGCTACCAAAATCCATGGGATTTGACAAAGACAGCTTTGAGGGGAAACTTCATAGCCTTGCATGCTTATGACAAAAAGATGGGAATATCACAAATTAACAATCAAATGACATGTCTCAATGGACTAGAAAAGGAAGAATAAATCAAACCCAAAGCCAGCAGAAGAAGGGAAATAACTAAGATCAGAGGAGAACTAAATGAAATGGTATACAAAAAAGAAAAATTAAAACGATAAATGAAACAAAAAGTTGGTTCTTTGAAAAGATAAACAAAACTGACAGACCTCTTTCTAGATTAACCAGGAATAGAAGAGAAAGGACCCAAATAAGCTTAATCTGTAATGACAAAGGAGATATTACAGCTGATACTACAGAAATACAAAATATCATCTGTGAATATAATGAAAATCTCTACACATACAAACTTAAAAACATAGAGGAAAATGACAAATTCCTAGATACACACAACCTCCCAAAACTCAGTCAGGAGGAAATAGAATTCCTACACAGACGAATAACAAGCAATGAGATTGAAACAGTAATAAAAAATCTTCCACGAAGAAAAACATTGTGAACCAGATGGATTCACAGCCAGATTTTATCATACCTACAAAGAATAGCTGGTACCCATAGTGCAGAAATTATTCCGTAACATTGAGGAGGGAATCCTCCCCAACTCATTCTATGAAGCTGGTATCATCTTGATACCAAAGCCAGGAAAGTACACAACAAAAAAAGAAAACTACAGACTAATATCCCTTATGAATACATATGCAAAAATCTTCAAGAAAATATTAGCAAATGGAATTCAACAGCATGTCAAAAAAAATAATCCACGATGACCAGGTTGTATTCATTCCAGTGATGCAAGGATAGTTCAACATATGTAAATCAATAAATGTGATTCATCACATAAATAGAAGCAAATTCAAAGACCATATGATTATCTCAACAGATGCAGAAAAAGCATTTGACAAAATCCAGCACCCTTTCACGATGAAAACCCTAACAAACTAAGCATAGAAGGAAGATATCTCAAGATTATAAAGGCCATTTATGACAAACCCACAGCCAACATGATATTGAATGGAGAGAAGTTGAAAGCATTCCCACTAAGAACCGGAGCAGGAGAAGAGTGCCCGCTGTCACCACTTCTATTCAGCGTAACACTAGAAGTTCTAGCCAGAACAATCAGGCAAGGGAAAGAAATAAAGGGTCTCCAAATCAGGAAGGAGAAAGTCAAACTATCACGTTTTGCTGATGATATGATTTTTTTTATCTAGAAAATGCCAAAGACTCCACCAAGAGACTCCAGGAATTGATAAACAAATTATGCAAAGTGTCAGGTTACAAAATCAATGTATACAAATCAGTAGCATTCCTACACACAAATAACAGTCATGCTGAGAGTCAAATTAAAGACTCAATACCATTCACAATAGCAACAAAGAAAATAAAATACTTAGGAATGTACTTAACCAAGGAGATGAAAGATCTCTATAAAGAGAGCTATGAAACACTGAAGAAAGAAGTCACAGATGACATTAACAAATGAAAAAACATATCATGCTCATGGATCAGTAGAACCAACATTGTTAACATGTTCATACTACCCAAAGTTATTTATGGATTCAATGTAATGTCCATCAAAATACCAACATTATATTTCACAGACATAGAAAAAAGTATTTCTTCCACCTTGGAACCAGAAAAGAATCTGAATGGCCAACGCAATCTTAAGGATAAAGAACAAATCTGGAGGCAGCACATCACCAGACTTTAAACTATACTAGAAGGGTATATAAACCAAAAGAGCATTGTCACAAAAATAGATATAGATCTGTGGAAAAGAACCCAGAACATACATATAAAACCATCCAGATACAGCCAATTGATCATTGACAAAGCAGACAATATGAACTGGGGAAAGAAGCCCTATTCAATAAGTGCTTGGAGAATTGGATAGCCATATGCGAAAGAATGAAACAGCATCCATATCTGTCACCACTTAAAAAAATTAGTTTAAGATGATAAAAGACTTAAATGTAAGGCATGAAACCATAAGAATGCTAGAAGAAATTAGAGAAACTCTTCTAGATGTTGGCCTAGGCAAAACATTTATGGAGAAGAAGACCTCAATGGCAATCACAGCAACAACAAAAATAAATAATTGGGAGTTGATTAAATTAAAAAGCTTCTGCACAGCAAAGGAAATAATCAACAGAGCAAATAGACAACCTAAAGAATGGGAGAAAACATTTGTAAGCTATACATCTGTTAAAGGGTTAATAACTAGAATATAAAGTATTATACAAAGAACTCAAGCAAATCAGTAAGAAAAAACAAACAACCCCATTAAAGAGTGGGCAAAAGACATAAACAGAAGCTTTTCAAAAGAAGATAGAGAAGTGACCAATAAACGTGAAAAAATAGTCAACATCACTAATCACCAGGGAAATGCAAATTAAAACCACAATGACATATTGCTTTACCCCAGTTAGAATGGCTTTTATTTAAAACTCCAATAAACAATAGATGCTTGGCGTGAATGCAGAGAGAAAGGAACACTTGTGCACTGCTGGTGGAACTGCAAATTAGTACAACTTCTATGGAAACAGTATGGAGATTCCTCAACGAATTAAAAGTAGACCTACCATTTGATCCAGCAATCCCAATACTGGGTATTTAACCAATGGAAAATAAGTCATTTTATCAAAAAGACACCTGTATGTGAATGTTTATTGTGGCAAAATTCACAATGGCAAAGACGTGGAATCAACTCAAGTGTCTATTAATTCATGAGTGAATTAACAAAATGTGGTACATATATACTATGGAATACTACACAGCAATAAAGAAGAATGAATTAAGGCCTTTTGCAACAATTTGGATGGAACTGGAGACCATTATACTAAGAGAAATATCTAAATAATAATGGAAAAGCAACCACCGCATGTACTCACTATTAAATTGGAATGAACTGATGAGCACAAGTGTACGGATGGAAGTAAAACTCGGCAGAAATCAAACAGTGGGGGAGAAGAGAGGAGGGGGTGGCTGAAAACTTACCTAATAGGTAATGTGAACTGTGAACACTATCTGGGTGATTGGCACACTTATAACCCTGACCCAAGCATAAAAAAATTGATACATGTAACCAAAAGCATTTGTACCCCCATAATATTTTGAAATACAAAAAAAGAAAAAGAAAGTAAGACTTGAGTTTCGAGAGTATTACAGGAATTCTAGGGCAAGGTGATGGAGCTTATAAATGAAGGTGGAAGTGAGAATGTGGAGAGTTAGATGGAGTCAAGAAATGTTTTGGAAGTAGAATCTACAGGATTTTCTGGTTGTGGGAAATAAAGTAGATAAAACAGTCAAGTAAGATTCTCAGATTTCTACCACAGGTTACTGTGTGGTCTGTAGCATCGTTCACCAATGTAGAGACACAGAAAGAAGAAACTCATGTTTGTGGGTAGGGAGAGGAAGACAATTTCATTATTGAAAAGGTACTGAAAGATTAAATAACCAGATTGGTGTCTCCTTAGTTTCTGCTAAGCCATTGTTTGCTATGAACATTTAGGAGCAATTTCTCATTTTTTAAGATACAGTTCAGTGTTGGAAAGAATACATTAAATATCTTTTAACTGTCTAACTTCAGTCCAACCACCTACCACTCCTTAACTTATTTTTCTAAAACATATTTCTGATTATGCTACTCACCAGTTAAAAATCTCAAATATTTAATACAAATTGTTAGCAAGTGGATAACAACTTCTTTTTATTTTGATACTATTTTGTGTGTAAAGAATACTCAGATTTTAAAAAGCAATTTATAGTTTTCATTTAATTAACTTCATTTATTAAGTATCTGAAATGTGCAACACACTAATGAGATATAAAAGTAAGTAGGACAAAGTAATGATATTCAATTGGTTTGAATCTATAAAACATTCACTTGAATTTTCTGTGTCTATATATCACAAGGCGTGAAGCAGAAATAAACAAAAGCAAGTGTACACAAGCTTTTGACTGCTTAGAAAAGAACCAAGATTCAATAGAGTCTCAGAAACTTAGAAATGTTAGGGAATTCATAAGAGAATAAAGATTAACCATGTGGGCATTCAAAAGATACTAAAAATATGACAAAATAGATTCTCATTTATCTAGTGATGAAAAGGTCATTCATTACTTTTGTGAGGGCAATTTCAGGAGCTCAGTGAGGACCTAAGTCAATCATGGGACTATCACGGAGAGAAATGGAGAGAGCAACCATAGTCTACATTCAATTGGCTTTTATATAAATGGATGAAGTTGATGGATAAAAGCCAGAACTGAAATTGTGATTCAGATTGTGTGTGTGTGTGTGTGTGTGCGTGCGTGTGTGTGTGTGTGTGAGAGAGAATATATATATATATGTGTATATATATATATATAGGTGTATATATATTTGTGTTTATGAAGAATTGAGACAGATATAGTTTCTAGAGACAATATTATTGCAAGAGCTATCAATTTTTAAAAGGTACTTAGTCATATGTACAAATAATGAAGAAAATTTATACCAGGGGTAATGGGAAGTAAACTGATGCATGGTTAAGGTAAACCAGAAAAGAAGAAATATTGAAAGAATTGATTATTGATGATGTTCCATATTTCTTATAAAGAAGCTTTCCAAAGAGTGAGGAGTGATTGGAGTCAGGGAAAAGACTGATAGTGCCATGATAAGAAGATGATTCAAAAGAGTTTTTGACAATCTCACAGGTCCTAAAAGGCAGCACAATGGAGTTTAGCACTGCCAAAATAATCGGGGCTTGAGGGAGTGTGGTGCTCGATAGATGGCAGGTATAACAAAGTGTCCAGTGCTCATTAATCTTCTCTTTGGAGATATTTGCTGAATTCAAATTCCTCAAGCTAAGAGGTAAGTGGAAATCCTCTAAAAAGCAGAGAGGAATTTTTGGCAATTTCAAATTCCAAGGGGACCAAAAATACAGATCTAGAAATTGCCAAGGAGGAAGGGCCCTGCTAAATGACCTATGCTGTTGGATCTGTAGGACTATGTCTTAGTTGCAGAAATGAATTAGAAGTAAAGAATCAACCTTACAAAAACTGCAACCCAACCTTGAGTCAGAAAAATCCATAATTGGTCTAAAAAGAAAACAGATATACATAAAAGTGAATCAAATGGAAATTAAAGACCTTAAATATAAAACAGCTGAATTTAATAACAATTTTTGTGTGTAATAGGAAATGAGCATAGCATAAAAAAGTATTAGTAAACTTTAACATCAGTTGATCTTATCCAGGATGAAGAGCAAGGGAAAAAATTATGGAAAAACAGGAAAAGAAGAACATACAGGACATGATGGGAACATCTAACATATATTTAATTGGAGTCCTGTAAGAAGAGAACAGAATGTGGCAGATGCAATATTTAAAGACATAATGGCTAAGAGTGTTTCAAAACTGATGAAAGACATCCAGGCAAAAGACACAGGAGCTCTATGAACATCAAGCAGGATAAATACATAGAAAAACAGATGCTAAGTCCATCATACTAAAATGTACTGAAAGGCAGAGACAGGAAAAAACATCTTGGAAGCAGAGAGAAAGAAAAGATACATAAACTTCACAGGAGAAAAACAAAACCAAGGGCTGCCTTTTCAAGAGAAATGAAGAAAACTAGAGAATAATAGGAATTGCATCTTTAAAATATTGAAAGAAGACACCTGTCTACTTGAAATTTTATTAACTAGTGAAACTATCTGTCAGCTGGTGAAGATGCAATGCATACTTTCTGACAAGAATGGAAGAATTTTTTTCAACACCGATTAAATTATACATATTTAAAATACTAACTGGCATTCTTAAAGGTTTTTTTGAGTTCTTTTCTTTTTTTGAGACAGAGTCTCACTTTGTTGCCCCGGCTAGAGTGAGTGCCGTGGCGTCAGCCTAGCTCACAGCAACCTCACACTCCTGGGCTCAAGCAATCCTACTGCCTCAGCCTCCCAAGTAGCTGGGACTACAAGCATGCGCCACCATGCCCAGCTAATTTTTTCTATATATTTTTAGCTGTCCAATTAATTTCTTTCTATTTTTGGTAGAGACGGGGTCTCGCTCTTG
>CAUYSK010033848.1:0-19492 GCA_963575035.1 Avahi laniger | reverse complement strand
TCAATTTTATTTGTCTTTTCAAAGAACCAACTTTTTGTCTTGTTGATCCTTTGTATTTTTTTGTTTGCTTGTTTTCCAATTCATTTACTTCTGCTCTGACCTTAATTATTTCTTTTCCTCTACTGGCTTTGGGTTTGGTTTGTTCTTCTTTTTCTACTTCCTTGAGTTGTGACATTAGGTTGTTAATTTGTGATCTTTCTCTTTTTGACGTAGGCATTTAAGGCTATAAATTTTCCCCTGAGGAATGCTTTTACTGTGTTCCATAGATTTTGATGGCTTGTGTCCCCTCTGTCTTTCAGATTAAATAATTTTCTGATTTCCATCTTAATTTCATTCTTGATCCAATAATCGTTCAGCAGCAGGTTGTTTGATTTCCATAATTTTGTGGATGTTTAAGTGTTTCTCTTGCGATTGATTTCTAGTTTTATTCCACTGTGGCCTAAGAAAGTACGCGGTATGATTTTAATTTTTTTGAATTTGTTGAGACCTGTTTTGTGGCCTAAGACATGATCAGTCTTTGAGAATGTCCTGTGTTCTGCTGAGAAGAATGTCTATTCTGTAGTTTTTTGGTGGAATGTTCTATAAATGTCTGTTAGGTCCATTTGATTTAGGGTTTGGTTTAAGTTCATTGTTTCTTTATTTATTTTCTCTCTGATGATTTGTTGAGCTCTGACAGTGGGGTGTTGTGGTCTCCAGCAATTATGATGGTACTATTTATTTCTTTGTTTAGCTCTAGTAAAATTTGCTTTATGAATCTGGGCGTTCCTGCATTGGGTACATATATACTTAGGATTCTTATGTCTTCCTGTTGAATTGCTCCCTTTCCATTATATAATGACCCTCATTGCTGCAAATTTAGCCAGCATGATCTATAACGTACCAGTAAGTACCAGGGTAGTACATGTTGCACTGGATTCTAATGGTACTTAATCAAGTTGACTGAAACACAAACTTTAAATATGTAAGCGTTCATTAATTTGGGGGTGGTCTTCCAAGATACAGAATTTAACACCTTGACAAAGACCTGGAGAGATGGTGCTAGCTCGCTATTAAAATGGCTCTTAGAAACATTAAAACAAAAAGTCATGCTCCCTGATCAAAGTTGTAAGGCCAGGACTGCCGTAGCAAATGGTGGAGGAAAGGATTTAAAGATTCATGGAAGTAGTTAGCCTGGATGGAGATACTATGTATGGCCAGAAGCCATGCTCAATGATTATGATTCATTGAAAGGTCCAGAGGGCATACCATTTACCCAGACTATAAAAGAATGTGCTGGAAAGAGAGGTGTCAGCACTGAAATGCTATAGTAGTGCTATCTCTGCAGGCCAGAGGGGATTATGGAACTTGGCTCCCTAATAGCGATAGCTGTTGGGACCCCAAAACAATAGGGGATAAATGGGAGCAGTTAACAGCTTAAAACCAGATGATTACAATAATGATAATTAGTGAATGGTGAAGTTGTCATGGCAGCCAAGGAGTCTGTCATCCCGCAAAACAAGGCACAATCCCTTGTACAGTTGCCAGACCAGAACCAGTTTTCAGATCCAGAACCCACTACAAAGAAATGGCCTCATCCCCAGAAGGAAGGACTCTGTAATACTGAGATAGGGAACTGGCAGATACTGCTTTAGGTAGTGCCTTGGACATTGTTTTGGGCATTGCTGCAGCATTGCCTAACTGAGTAAGGAAGTCTCAGAACAAAGTTTCAAATTGCCGTCCTCAAAACAGAATAGAAGCAGGGCAAGTTCCAACCAGTTAGAACCAAGATGGTGAAACACCACCCCTGCCATGAATATTCCTCCCCTTGTTTAACCTATAATTAAGCCGTTGCTTAAATATAAAGGCAGCAGGAACCAGGGGACTGGTTCTCTTATGCAGGGAGAACTTGCCTCTGCTGTCTGTGGAGTTAGACTTTCTATAGTTTCTGAATAAATCTCACTTTCACTTTATACTTTCGGCTCACTTCTGAATCCTTGGACCTCAAGTGGGCTCCCAGCATTGGGAGTCACTCTTCCTATGTCATTGCCACAGCAAGTTTATGTTGTAATGACTGTGCTGATTGTTCCCCCAAAGGACCTGTGGCTATTTATTGGGGCTAATGTATACTGGGGAAAGAAGAATAGCCAGGACTGTGGGACATAGAGTTTGAGAACCTGACCTGGTGCCTGAGATCTGGAGTGTGATCATGGACCCCTGTTAGAGTGGGGGCACATGGACAACAGGTATAAATGGAAATAAGCAAAGGTTTAGCTTACAGAGAGCACACTGGGCCCACAGACTAACCTGATGGCCATATCCCAGTGCCAAATATATAGTTAGCAGTTGCATACCCCAGTACAGAGGGGAAGAGGTGGGGCAAGGAAGGTAGAGTCAAGAGGTACTCTTGGATCTAAAAGAATCAAAGGATAATTGCCCCCATAATATCTCTAACTCATCACTCTGGCCCCTATAAAAACTAGATAATCCTGGAGAATGGATGTAAACCAGAGAGGCTGACAATATTTTTCTATGAAGAGCCAGATAGTAAATACTTTAGGACTTGGGGGCCATATGGTCTCTGTCACAATGATTCAACTCTCTCATTATAATGTGAAAGTAGTCACAGATAACATATAAGTTAATGGACTTGTGGCTATGTGTTCCAACAAAATTTTATTTATAAAAACATAAATTTGGGCCAGATTTGGCCCACAGGCCATAGTTTGCAAAGCCATGATGTGGATTACCACAAATTTGACCAAACAGTAGCCAACTGGTGCAACTACATTAGACGTGGTATCAGCTAGAGAAAATACAGCATCATGGACATGATCCGTGGCTGTTGACTTGGTGATTGAATTATAAAAGAGACTAATAAACCATTTGCATTTGTGTGGAGTGAACATTATTTACTTATGGTTTCCCCCAGGACTATGTTAACTCTCTGTACTTTTTTGTACTATAATACAAAAAGATCGGGATCATCTGGACATTCCATGTTCCATTGATCCATCACATTGATAATATCATGCCAATTGTACAAGATGCAAAAGAGGTAGTTATCACTTAGATTTTATAAGACACATCCACTCCAGAGGGTGGGAAATAAACCCAGGGGCCACCATTTTAGTAAAAGTTCTAGGGTATAGGGAACAGGGACATCTCCTCCCCAAAGTTAAAAATAAATGATTGCCTGTTGCACAAAGAAGGAAGCACAACATATGCTGAGCTCTTTTGGGTCCTGGAAGCACCATATTATGCATCTGCAATGTCCAGTACAGTAGCCATTAGCTGCACAAGACTACTTAAATTTAAATTTAAACTAAATTACATTAAAAATGTAGTTGCTCAGTTGCACTAGCCACATTCCAATTGCTCAGTAGCCACATGTTGCTAATAGCTACCATATTGACAACACAGGTATAGAATATTTCCACCATTGCAAAAAGTTCTATTGGCAAGTGCCATATACCAGGAATAAGGAATATTTTTCCAACTCATTTACCTGGTGACCAAAGAGCAGCCAGCCTTGAGTGAAGCCCAGGGCAGGAAGATCTACAGCAGGTCCAAGCTGCAATGAAAGCAGCCTTGTCACACAGGCCATATGATCCAGCAGAACCTACAATGATGGAGGTATCAATGGTAGGCAAAGTGGTCTTGTGGAGTTAATGGCAAGCTCCAGTGGGAGAATATAGTGTAATCCCCTGGGATTCAAGAGCAAGGTTATGGCATCTTCCCTAGAGGTTAGGGGTAAGATTAGAGTTAAGATATGAACTGAGGAAGAAGTACTGTTACAATAGTGGTGGGTGCCACAATCTGGGGTTCTAGGGCAAGGCCATGCTGTCTGCCCTGGAGAATTAGATGCTGTTTGGAAAACAACACCTGGCATGCTACAGGGCCCTGGAAGAGCTAAAATGCCTACTAGTCTTGCCCATGCTCACTCCAGAATATACCACTTCCATATTACAATAGGTGGCTGGGCCCACCATTCTTATGTTTTGGTAGGTCTGATAGGACGGCAGATCCAAAGGTATTGGTATTTCATGGGGAGATATTCCTTCTGTGCCAGGTTTAGGAGTGTGTCCATAACCACAAATTCTACTGGTCATATCCTATTCTACAGCACACAGAGCTGCAGGCCTGACAGAGTGTCAGACAAGCCTACTGAAGGCTGAAGGCTGGACTGTCATCTCAGAAGCAGTACTCTGAGAGAATAAGATGCAATCCTTCAGGATGCAGTATAGACATTGAATCAAACACTTTTATGTGGCACCATGTCCCCAGAAGGAAGAATTCAGGCGTCTGAGAACCAGAGGGTTGAAGTAGGAATGACCCCACTTACCATCATTCCCAATAACCCACTTAGAGAACTTGTGTTTCCTATCCCCACAACTTTTAGCAGGGACAGAAATCTGGTCCCCAGAGAGGGAACACTTCTATCAGGGAACTAGCAAAATCCCCTATTGATCTATAAGCCATTGCCTAGATACTTTGGGCTCCTTATATCCAAGGTCCAGCAAGCAAAAAGAGGAGTCACCATCTCAGCCGGGTAACTGTCCCTGCTCATGAGACTAAGCTAGGACTATTGTTATACAATGGGGCAAGGAAGAATATGAGTGACCCTCAGTAATCCATTTGGGTACCTCTTGGTCCTCCCTTGCCCAATTATACTGTAAATGAGCAGATACTACATTCTTCCTGAGAAGGGCAAGGCTATCAAGCTCTCAGACCCCTCAGCATCTGGTTCAAGCCCCTAGTTAAGCTATTGAGGTTGGCAGACCTGGTCACCCGGAGTGAGTGGACTCTAGAATGAACGGTAGAGGAAGGACACAATGTCGATTATAGCCCCAAGACCAGCTGCAGCAGCAGGGGCTAAAGTTCATCTCACTAACCTCCCTCTTTTAAGTTATCCATTAAGGAGAGAGTCCCATAGGTATCCAGGAGGAACCACTTCCCAGAAATATATAGAGAAGTGGAGCTAAGAAGACTATGGACCATGGAATACCAGAGATGCATCACCCAGATCCCCTTCAAGGAAGGACTTGCTGCCCAGTTTTTGGGAAGAGTGGGGACTCCTTTAGGGTGTATCTGAGCGGCAGAGAGCTGCCTTGCCCAAAATTACATCCTTCCCTGGAAGAGCCCATATCCAGTAACCAAGTGAGACAGGCATACAAAGGTTCTGCCACTCCAGGCCAAGATGGGACAACTCTGATGGGCTGGCTGAGGCTTTGTCAGGCCTGCATCACAGCTCAGCTTCTCCCTGTACCCAGTCCTGCCTCTTCCCCTTTCCTTTCCCAGGTGTTGATCTCCACTAAACATCTTACTCCTCAAACTCCATCTTGGGATCTGCTTCTAAAAATCTAACCTCCGTGTGTGTGTGTGTGTGTGTGTGTGTGTGTGTGTGTGTGTGTGTAGGAACCCAGGCCTATGGTACAACCTCAGCTGAATGTGATGATACAGGAAAAATATCTTCCTCTTTCTCTTCAGATTTCCAACAGCATCCTCAAAAATTATTCCTAAGCTAGCATGCGTGTCAGTCCAAAAAGCACTTTCTTCAGTGGTCAGTGACTATCCCAGGCTGCAGGGTCACCAGCATGAATGTCCAGTGTGTCCACATCACTGCAGGTCTTTTGTAGTGGGCAAGTAACAGCACTGGAGCAATACCGTGTATCTGCAAGAGCAACAACAGTCAATGGAATGGGGCTGTTCCGCTGCCGGTGCTGGTTGCCTGGTCCTTTCTCTATGGCAGGACAGTGACCAAGACTGACGCCTGGGGTTAAGTAAATGCGCTTGGGTTTTTTTAATTTACTGTGTGAGCTAAAACTCTGAAATGATAGGGTGGATGGATAGATAGATAGACAGATAGGAGAGATGGAAGAGAGATATTCTTCAGTATTAGAGACACAAATTAATTTAACTTGAATATTAAAAGTAACGTGAACTCATTTTGTACCTCCAAACTGGTAAAAACAAAACATACTGACTACAGCTATTAAATGAAAAAAGATTACAAAATAGTATGTTTAGTATGAACCCACTATTATGAAATACGTATCCATATGTTCATAGAAAAATATTGGAAGGCCAAAAGTTGTTAGCAGTTGTTATGTTAGGATGATGGACCCACAAGTGAGTTTTGTATTTTCCTTATTTGTATTACCTGAATTTTCTGTGATGTCTTTGTGCTTTGATAATGAGAAAAAAAGTTATTGTTTTAAATTACTACAGTAATGGATCTGTTTTTCCTCAATGCCTTTACTTTTTTCTTTTTAAGGAGTTATGTGTGTTCTTTTCCTAAGAAATACAAACATTTCCCCTTCCTTTCATTTTAGATAAATAGAACAGGGCTGCCAGGTTGGAGGCCCTTTCAGATGTCAATCCACAAAGCGGTAGAGAAAGGCAGGAAATAAGCCGTGAAACATTTTAATTGCTTTTATAACCTGGCTTACGGAAAGGAGACATCTCCTTTGTGGTTTCTGCTTCTGACAGGAGGTGCTGGGGCCAAGGGCTCAGATGCTCACAGAATCTCCCATCCCCTTCCATGACCATTACTGAAGACAGGATATGACACAGAAGAATTGTGGAAATAAGCACACTGTCATGCACATGCTCTGTGAGCTCGTCTAGTCCAAGAGGCCACCTCCATTGCAAGATCACTAACAGCTGTCCATGCAGCAGCAGCTTGAACATCTCTAGTGGGGAAATCAACCCCTAAAGAATAGTCCTGCTTGGATATACTACAAGTATCAAGTATCAAACACAATGGATCCAAAACTAAATTTACCACCTTTTCTTCCAGAAACAATGCATTTTCATGTGTTCTACCATTACCCCTACCTACCCTGACCCCCACCCGACTAGACTATAAGCAGGTCAGTGACTCTGCCTCATTTCTCTATATTACCAGCACCTAGAATGGCGCAGATAATATAATAGTTGCTCAATAAACACCAGTGGAATTACTATTGAATGAATAACAGGTACCCTAATGATTTTCTTTAAAACTCCAAATCCCTTGGTAAGTTTTTATCTTTGATCAGCTTGTCTATTCAATTTCTGCTGTCCTTCTTTTGATTGTGACCCTGTGCTCTCTTGGAAGCAGTTGGTTTCTGCCAATTCTCTTTTGCTAATTATCTGAGAGCCCGGATCCAAGGTCATCTCTTTCAAGGATCCTGTTTGGATGTCAACATTCTATGCATAGTCATATTCTTCTGTTAACCCTCCTAAATAAGATTTGACAGAAAAAGGCATTTTTGAAATTTAAGGGTGAGAGAGTAGCTCAATACAATAAAAGCTCAGTAATTTGAACTAAATGAAGGGAAGGTCAGTCTGACAGTGGAAAGTACAAATTATGAAATCATTTTTTTTAAATAGAGAGTGACTGTTCTGAAGTGTAGGAGGGTTATAGACCAAAGTAAAAATGTATCTTTAAAGAAAAACTATGACATATTACAGTTGGGGAGAGCAAGCAAAAGGCAAAGGAAAGCTGAGGCAGAGAGAGGTGCTGAGCTGGACTGGGTCACAGGACCCCAAGAAGAGCCAGACATTGAGAACACAGTTCCTCTGCAAAGGTGGTAGAGTGATCTAGAAAGATGAGAGGCGGCTTGGGAAATGTGGCAGAGGGAATGCCTGCCATGTTTTGACTGACCATCTCCGTGAATTCATGACGGAAACAAACACAGGGTGCAAAGCTAAGCAGGCATCACTCTCTGCAGTACTGAGGAAAGAGGACTACGGTCCGCAGTGAGCATCTAGCAGACATCTAATGCAGGCCCCTGTGCAATGCTGGTTCTTGGGAGACCACACCCACCATACAAGTGTCAGGAATAGCACCTAGGCTGCTCTCCTTGGCCCAAACTCCATGAAGACAAACATCACTTCTCATGAAAGAACCAAGTAAAACCCTGGGATAGTAAATGATAGTGAGATACAGTCAGACTACAAAAACCAAGACCTTGTGGATAAGCATGGTTCAGTAAACTGCCATGGAGAACATGGAACTCAGGTACAGTCAGATGGGTAGGATCTGGTTAGACAGAGGAGGAAAGGAGCAGGTTCAGAGGAAAGAACAGTGTGAGTACAACCCAGAAGTAGGGATGGATGTGGGTTGTGCTGGGGATGAGAGCTGAGGAGACAGAGCAGAGGGGGTGAGTGGGACGAAGGCCAACTAGCTGAGGCAAGAAGGGACCATGACACAGTCAAGGGTGCCAGGCACTGCTCACAGCACTGGAGATGAGACACGGCAGCAAACAAGACAGACAAGGCCCCTGTCCTTGAGGAACTTCCTGGAAACCATACCAGCTACCATTTCCTGGAAACAGAGATTGGTAGTGAAATGAAAAGCACACATAATAAAATCCTTAAGAGGGAGGGGTACAAGTAAATCACCCCACTCCTCACAAAATAAAATAAGTTTTCTCCAGCTGCTATTGGCCAGAAAAAGGGAGGCAGTTATAGAAACTGGTGAAGATGACCAGCTCTGCTGATGCATTTCCGGACAACTGCGAGTAAACCTGGCAAGATGAGCCAATCGAAGTTAAAGAAAGGAGGAAGAGCCTCAAAAATAACTACCCGCTGTTAAAGAGATCAGCAAAGCAGAATAAATATACTACTGATTTTTTTTTGAGAAATGCTGAATCATGCCTTAAACTTTCTCTCTATTTACTTATGCAATTATTAATATGTCAAACATTTGCAAATCAATCTACTTTCTAGGAGGAATTTCAAATTGAATGTTTTCTCATTTGCATGGAAAAGCTCTTTGCGGGATAATCTAAGTTGAGAATAATAATACATCTTCAAACATTTTGATTCCTATCCATTTCCTTCTCTTCTTACCAAAATAGTTAATGACAGATTCATTTCAATTTTCAGCTGCAAATATTATTTTAGAGAGCTGCCACCAAGTGTAAACATCTTCATTCACTTTCCTTTAAATTGCACCATTTTATTGAATAAATTATTCAATGTTAGGGACCTAGACAAGGGACCACATTACTCTGAAAGAAATGGAAATAATGTATTAGGGACTAGCAAGCCATCATGGCAAATTGGGCATGACCCCTACTCCCAACCTCAGCACCTGCCATATTCCTTAAGCTTCTGTGACTGAATCATGAGTCTGGAAAACTCAACTTGGCAAGTGTGGGAAGACAGATCTTAATTGAAAAGTTCATTTCTAATGAAATTCGAGGTAGTAAAAGATTGGACTGGCAGAGTAGATCATTAGAGTTTTTATTAATAACACCAATTCATTTTAATTCACTGAAGCACATAATTGGCATCAGGCTTTTCAAGTTCACCACACATTCCTGTACTTGGAATCCCTAATATTTTAAAAAACTTTTTGGATTTGGTAATAGATGTTTTAATAATTTGCATTTTAACACAAGATTACTTGTAGCTGGCTTATACTAATTATAAGTGTGTTGAATTTTATTAAGCCAGTGGTATCCACCAGCCAGTGACAAATCTTTCCAAGTCTTAACTTGAATTCTCTGTAATTATTCTACAGTCAGCTAAGACTCCAGCAAAGAGATGAATGAGGCCCCTTGAGATTACTACACCTTGCATAATCAGAGGCGGTCCACGGGGTCAATTACTGTTTCAGTTTGTTCCATAGCTGCTGCGTATAAATCCCTTTACTAGGAGCTTAGAGAAAGGCCCCAATGGCATTTGTTTCATTGCCTTTATCTCTGTGACTGCAGCCATTCTACAATGCAAGACCCTGAGGGCTCAAATGGACCATCTCCATGGGAAGTGAGGGAGCTGCAAAAGGCCTGTGTTTTTCAGAAGGAGACAAAAGAAAACTTTCTCTTATTCGCAGGATGACAGAGAGGCAGAATTGTCATTTAATGAAAAGGACTTAGGACTGAGAATCCAGAGACATGAGTTTTCTAATTCTCCTTGGCTGTGATAAGCAAGCAGCCAGTCATACCAATACGAGTTTCTTCAGGGCCTTGTCCTGTCATGCAATTGGATATAGCAAGAAATACAACATGGGGTAGCAAACCAAGAGTAGTTGGAGCAAAAAGCAGAAGGAGAAACTTCTGTCATGAAAGTCAAAACCAAACAAATGAACAGGTAACCCATGAAACTCTAGTCAATGTAGAACCTAACATACCAATGCCGTCATATGAGCTGACTGAATGTGCTCAATATTTCTGTATTAATTTAATGACAAGCTTTGTAATGCCTACTGGATATTATTGAGGTTATAAAGATAAAAAAAGAATAGCCACTTCCCTCAATCTTACAAGCTCAAAGAAGAAAAAGATATACACAAAGAACATTATTAGTTAGCAAATGATGTGGATAAATATTGTTCATTCAAATACATTTCAATAATCTTGCAGGATTCTGGAAATAAATTTGAGAACCCAGAGATATCCAAGCCTGGCTGTACAATAGAATTATAATGTGAAGCTTTTTGAAAATACAGATGCCTAGGTCCCAATCCAAACTTCAGAGGACAGACTCTTCGAATTGATATTGTTAACCAGTCTCATATGTCATTATTCAGTCACCTTTTCCAGTTCTAAAGTAAGAATTAGTTACACCTTCCTTAATCCTCCAGGCAGGGAAATTGGAAAACTTTCTTAGTCAACCCAGAACCCAAACTAACTTGATCCCAATTCACTTTATCACAATCTTCTGCTTTTTGTAGTTTGTCTTTAAACTGAAACATCTTTTATTTTATATAGTTGGGGATAAAAAAGGAAGGAGAGGAGATGTCAGATTCTCAATTTTAATGCATACTTCTGTGAGTATGAGGAAGGCTTAGCAGGAAGAACTCTAGAAACACATTTAGATTGCGTCTAAAGACTACTGAAAACATTTGGAAGGTAAACACAGCTAGTGTGGATTTGAAGCCTGCCAAAATAATTTCACTATAAGTGAGGATCAACAAACAAGAAGATCAACACAATGACCACACCTCTACTTGGTGATAAAGACAGAACTATTAATAGAATCCTGATCCCTGAATTCCCAGTAAGCTCTTTCCACATGACCTTCCTCCTTCTCCCTTATTGGCTGCTTGGCTGGCAGTAATGGAAATAAGACACATATGGTCTAGGTATAGCTCCTACTTCATGTCAGGACACGTATTTATGTAAGAAATGGATAACTATGCAAATAGAGCATTCTCACTGTGTACTTAAGGCTCTTCACTTACTTATTCACCAACCAAATAGCTAAAAGTTCACATTTATGAATGTTTTTGTGGCTAATAGATACAGAAATAGTGAGTCACAATCCCTGGCCTCTAAATTCATTTAAAGTTGGAGGAGATCAGTCCTAACATTCTGGGCTGTTGGTGGCCATGGGGCAGGATTGTTCAGCATCCCACACTGGGACCAATATTGAAGGTATAAACCAAAAAAGTCCTTGGCCCAGAAAAGACAGGTGGGAGCAGAGAAGTACATGCTACTTACCCTGGGTGTGCACAGCCACATTAGTGACAGCCAAGATGAGGAAGAGCCCCAGTGCTAGCAGAGTAAGTCAGTTACAGGGATATCAAGTTGCTGTGCTTTAATGTCCATGCTGGCAAACTGTGAGTGGCTGTGAAGCCAGGATCCTACATAAGAGCCCAGTTCTCCCAGCTGCAAGGGGATCTGTTCACCTCTTGGGAAAGTCACACAAAAAAGAGGGAAAGTTTATCTCACATCCCCTCCCAAATAAAACTATATGGCCTGCTGGGACAATTAAATATCCACATACAAAAGAATGAAATTGGGCCCCTACCTCACACCATACACAAAAACTAATTCAAAATGGATCAATGACCTAAATATAAGAGTTGAAACTATAAAATTCTTAGAGGAAAACATAGGGGTAAATATTCATGGCCTTGGATTTGACAATAAATTATTATATATGGAACCAAAAACATAATAAAGAAAAGAAAAAAATAGATAAATTGACTTTATCAAAATTAAAAACTTTTTACATTAAAGGAGATTATCAAAACAGTGAAAAACCAACCTACAGAAAGAGGAAAATACTTGCAAATCACATATCCAAACTATATAAAGAACTCTTACCAGTAAACAACCAAAATTCAAACAACTCAATTTTAAAATGGGCAAAAGACAATACACATTTCTCCAAAGATGATCAACAAATGGCCAACAAGCACTTGGAAAGTTTTTCAGCATCATTATTACTACAGAAATGCAAATCAAAACCACAATGAGATACCACTTCATACCCATTAGGATGTTTATAATAAAAAAAAAGTTTTTTAACAAAAAATAACAAGTGTTGGTAAGGTGAGAATGTGGAGAAATTGAGACACTCTCACATTGCTGATGGGAATGGTGCTGCCACTTGGAAAGAAGGTTAGCAATTCCCCAAAATGCTAAACCTAGATTTATCATTTGATGCAGCAATTCCTCTCCTAAGTACATACAAAAGAACTGAAATTCAAACAAATATTTGTGCACAAATGTTCACGTCAGCACTATTCACTACAGCCAAAAGGTGGAAACAGTACAAATGTCCATCAACAGACAAATAGATAAGTAAAATGTGGTATATACATACAATGTTATATTATTCAACCACATAAAGGAATTAATTACTCATACATGCTACAAGATGACATGCTACAACCTTGAAAACGTGCCAAGTCACAAAAGTCACTTTTGTATGATACCATTTATATGAAATATACAGAATAGATATATCCATAGAGACATAAAGTAGATTGGTGGTTGCCCGGGGCTATCCAAAACTCCCCTCATGATTGGAACTATAGTCATGCCCCACATAACAATGTTTCAGTTGACAACAGACCACATATAAGATGGTGGTCCCATAAGATTATAATACCATATTTTTATTCTACATTTTCTGTGTTTAAATACATAAATACTTGCCATTGTGTTACAGATACCTACAGTATTCAGTACAGTAACATGCTGTACAGGTTAGTAGCCTAGGAGCAACAGGCTGTACCATATAGCTTAGGTGTGCAGTAGGCTATACCATCCAGGTTTGTGTAAGTACACTCTAGGACATTGGCGTGACAAAATTGCCGAACGATGCATTTCTCAGAGCATACCCCCGTCGTTAAGTGATGCCTGACTGTACCTGTTTAATGCTCAGCTTCCCACCAGATTATAAACACCACAAGGGCAAAAATCCTGCAGTATCTGCTTCATCTTTGTGTTCCTAGTGCCCATGTCACTACTCAACACATAGTAGGTGCTCAGAACACATCTGAAGAGGACTGAATTGAGTTGAACCGAATCCTACCTAATCTAACCTACCTGAATGGAACCTAGAGGGAGGAGAGTAGTGTTGGGGTACAAACCTTTCACCATCTCTCACATTCAGCTGACCCCTGTCAGAAGGGGAGCCGAAAAGAAAGTAGGAGACATGGTCTTCACAGAAAGATTTCTTTATAGGAAATGACCCATGCAGCTGAAGCACTACTACCTCAGGGCCACTGTGGGAGAGACAACGTGTAAGATAATATTTCATTAAAAGAACCAGATGGGGACAAATAATGTCATAGTGAAGGAAGATCCACCTTAAGGTCTTTTCACTTGTGCTTAAAAGAATTTTAAATAAGGAACAGTCTAGTCTTTCAATTCTGTAATTATTAATTAAGAAAAAAGCTAATCTTTGGAGGAAGCTGATTTGGTAAAATTTTAAGGTCAGTAAGAAGACTCCTTTAAAAAAAGCTCAAAAATATATCTTCTGATACTGATTATTATTCCTGTTTCCTTCACATTAACTAGGTGACTTTGAGCAACTCACATCACTTGTCTGGACTGCAGAACTAGAGGTCACCCACTGCAGCTTCACTGTGTTACAGATGAAGAAGAAATCAGCCACCCAGGACGCCCTTACCATTCTGACACTCTACCAGTAGAGAGCCACTCCCTTTGGGCTTGGAGGCATCTTGCTCTAAGGAGCCCATTTTAAAATGCAAATGTCTCTGGGTAGGACCACCTTAGAATTATTTTTTTGTTTGTTTCTGTGCAGTTTTCTGACATCCAGTTGAGAGGGAGGAAAATAGAAATAGAATAATCGGTAGATTACCAGAGGCAAGAGAGATGTTTGAAAGGACAAGCAAAGGAGGAAGGCGATCAACAAAAAAGAGACTGTGACAGGACAGAGGGGGCAGAGCAAGAGGGCCGAACAGCAACCTCCAGTGATCACCCCTCTGCACAAACACCAAATTCGACTATCCTCACAGCAAGCAGCTTCAGAAGAACCAAAAATCAGGTGAGCAATCCTACTACCTGGTTTTAACATTATATCAAGGAACGACACACTGAAGAGGGCAGAAGAGCCACTCTCGCATTGCCTATGCCACCCGTCCCCAATGCCCCAGCAATGTCACACCAGTGTGCCAGGCGCAGAGAGAATCTGCGTGCCTGGGGCTGGGAGAGTGAAGTGATTGTGGGGCTTTGCACTGAAACTCAGGGCCGCCCTAGCACAGGGGGACACAACGCAGGGCAGAATTCCCCCAGTGCCCACAGATAAAGAAATTGTGGTACGTATACACAGTGGAATATTATACAGCCACAAAAAAGAATGAAATCCTGCCATTTGCACCAACATGGATGGGACTGGAGGACATTATGTTAAGTGAAATAAGCCAGCACAGAAAGACAAATTTCACATGCTCGCAGTCGTATGTGGGAGCTAGATATTGAAAACAATTGCTCTCATGAAGACAGAGAGTGGAATGATGGTTATCAGAGGCTGAGAAGGGTATCGGGGAGGGGAGCATAAAGCAGGGATGGTTAATGGTTGTGAAAATACAGTTAGTTAGATAGAATGAATCATATTTGATAGCACAACAAAATCACTGTAATCAACAATAAGTTAGGGTATACTTTAAAATAATCAAAAGAGTGAAATTGGAATGTATCTAACACAAAGAAATGATAAATGTCTGTGGTGATGGAAACCCCAATTACCCTGATTTGATTAAGCCACATTGTACGCCTGTATCAAAACATCATATGTACCCTGTAAAGGTACATCATATGTACCCTGTAACTGTTATATACCCACAACAATTAAAAAGACAAAAAGAGAATATGAATTGTCAATGACTGTGTTTCTCCAATTTCATTTATATCTGGAACAACTAGGAAACTCCTCATAATCAGCCTGACTTTCTGTCGGGAAAGTAGCTTCAAGGAATCTATTACCTTTTTAAAGGATAACCAATAAATAGCTACCTCCAATATGTGATAAAATCTTTTTAAAAAATTAATATCCTTTAGAGACTAAAGTTTAGCCAAATAGATCAATGGGAATAGAATAGAGAGTCTAGAAATACATACATTGATTTATGGACATCAATTTAAAATAAAGGTGGGACTGCAAAGCAATGAGTAAAAGACTAAACTGTTTGTTACTAATGGGTGCTGGGACAACAGGATGTCCAGTAGAAAATGATAAAATTTGACTTCTACCTCGTTCTATGCAAAACTCAATTCTAGGCCGGGCACAGTGATTCACGCCTGTAATCCTAGCACTCTGGGAGGCCGAGGCCAGCGGATTGTTTGAGCTCAGGAGTTTGAAACCAGCCTGAGCAAGAGCGAGACCCCATCTCTACTAAAAATAGAAAGAAATTAATTGGACAACTAAAAATATATAGAAAAAACTAGCCAGGCATGGTGGCGCATGCCTGTAGTCCCAGCTATTCGGGAGCCTGAGGCAGGAGGATCGCTTGAGCCCAGGAGTTTGAGGTTGCTGTGAGCTAAGATGATGCCACGGCACTCTAGCCCGGGCAACACAGTGAGACTCTGTCTCAAAAAAAAAAAAAAGAAAAGAATTCCAAATAACAAATTAGAAAGGATCATTTTGTTTTAATAAAACATCGTGACCCTGGGAAAATATCTTTTTTTCTGATGTGGCAGTCAATAGCCTCCTTACATTAATCCAGCTGTTTTCACAGAAACTCTATAATAAATGAGATTACTTTTTTTTCCATTCCACTAATTATAGAATGTGACAACTTTTAAAAACTACAGTATCAGTAAAGATCGTATCAAACAAGAAAATTAATTAAATGCCTTTTGATAAAGGTTTATTGCCCTATATATTATGGCTTTTAAAATAACAGTTCTTAGTCTTAATATAATGAAACATCAGTAAAACTAATATTATCTTCTTAGTGCCTGGCTCTCTGGCTATGAAAACCCTGTGGTGTCTCGAATTAATATGAGAATACAAGATCTAACTGGACTAGATGTTTCCACAGCAGAGGAATTACAGGTAGGTAATCACATTATGCTTAATTTTCCACTTCAAGAGATGCTTCAGATGAGATTTCCTGACACTGAACAGGCAGTCCTTGATATGCATGGTAGTTGACACTGTAAAAAGTGACCCTGTAAGCTGAAACCATGGAAAGTGATTATAATAATCAGTAGGAAAAATTATGATTATTCTGTGACCTTTAAATTTTTTGTCAAAACACGAAAAACTCTTACTGTTGGGTATAAACATACAGAGAAATGAAATAATCTGCAGCTCTAACATTTATGAAGTACGCTATATTTTCCTTCCCCTAGGCTTCAGTCTACCCGTCATGTGGCCAGAGTGGATTTTTTTCTTTTCATTTTTTTTTTAACAGTTTTTCCTTTATTTGTAATAATGAACCAAAGGACTACTTTTTTTCATTATTTCTCTTTTTCTACTGCTATGTCTATAAATTATTTGTCATAAAAAGCAGCTGCCCCATGTAATTATTTTCCACTCCGTCATAATCACAACTTGGCTCAAAATATCTTTAGTAAAGAGGCATGTATAGTAATGTTTGTTATAAGGAATAAACATAAAATCAACATGTGATAATCTCATTTATTTTCAATAGTAGAAAAATAAGCATAGGCCCATAAACCACAGAAAAGAAATAGCTTCGTCTTCAAGCTATGTCAAACATTGCTTACTATTTCTCAGTCTTTTCCTATAGAGAAATACTTTTAAAAATATTTCTGAGTCCTATTTTTGTATTAGATTTTTTTAAATTATCAAAATGTGCACTAAAAAAACGCAGTGCCTTCATCCAGTCTTTCTGATTGCAAAATTCTAACACAAATGCAGTGAATATGCAGCTCATAAATTAATAAGATAATTAGAAGATGATACACTTTTGCTTCTTTTCAACTTTAAATAATATACTCTCAATTTATCAAAAGACCAAAATGTATTGTTATTTAATGCTAGTTAATTCCCTTTTTCTAGGTAAGTTTTTTGTTTTGTTTTAGTTTTTGTTGTTTGTATGCATGTGTTTTACAGTGATAATAGTCTGATGCCATCCTACTCCATCTTTGTCAGAATACATGATCTTTTTTTTATTGATACATAATAATTATACATATTTATGAGGTACATGTGATATTTTGATATATGCATACAATGTGTAATAATCAAATCAGAGTAATTAAAGATATCCATCACCTCAAACATTTATCATTTCCTTCTGATTGGACATTCTAAATCTTCTAGTTATTTTGAAATATACAGTAAATTCTTATTAACTACAGTCACCCTACTATGCTATAGAACACTAGGGCTCATTTCTTCAATCTAAATGTTCTAACTTTACTTTTATATCTATTAACCAATTTTATCCATTAACCATTGAGATAATCATATGGTTTTGTTCTTCATTCTGTTGATGTGTTGTATCACATTTATTGATATGCATATATTGAACCATCTTTGCATTCCTGGTATAAATCCCATTCGGTCATGGTGAATGATCTTCTGAATATGCTGTTGGATTCAGTTTGCTAGTATTTTGTTGAGGTTTTTTGCATCTGTGTTCATCAGGGATATTGGCCTGTGGTTTTCTTTTTTTATTGTGTCCTGGTCTGGTTTTGGTATCAGGGTAATACTGGCCTTATAGAATGAGTTTGGGAGAATTCCCTCTTCTTCAATTTCCTGGATGAGTTTGAAAAGAATAATTTGTATTAGTCCTTGTTTAAAAATGTGGTAGAATTCAGCAATAAAGCTATCAGGACCTGGGCTATTCTTTGATGGGAGACTTTTTATTACTGCTTCTATCTTTTTGCTTGTTATTGATTTATTCAGGGTTTTGGATTTCTTCCTGGTTCAATCTTGGTAGGTTGTATGTGTCTAGGAATTTATCCATTTCTTTTAGATTTTCCAATTTATTGGCATATAGTTGTTCATAGTAGTCTCTATTGATCCTTTGGATTTCTGCAGTATCAGTTGTAGCATCTCCTTTTTAATCTCTGATTTTATTTATTTGGGTCTTCTCTCTTTTTCTCTTAGTCTGGCTAAAGGTGTGTCAATTTTATCTTTTCAAAAAATCAGCGTTTCATTGATCTTTATATTTTTCAATTTCATTTATTTCTGCTCTGATCTTTATTCTTATACTCATTGCGGGTTTGGTTTGCTCTTGTTTTTCTAGTCCTTTGAGATGCATCGTCAGGTTGTTTATTTGAAGCTTACTTAGTTGTTTTTTTTTTATTTCAGCATATTATGGGGGTACAGATGTTTAGGTTACGTATGTTGCCCTTGCTCCCCCCTCCCCCCCAAGTCCGAGTTTCAAGCGTGTCCATCCCTCGGATGGTGCACATCGCACTCTTTCTGTATGCATATACCCGTTCCCTCCTCCCCTGTCCCCCTCCCCCCCTGCTGACATCCAATAAATGTTATTCTTATATGCACACTTATGTGTTGCTCAGTTAATACAAATTTGATGGTGAGTACATGTGGTGCTTGTTTTTCCATTCTTGGGATACTTCACTTAGTACGATGCGTTCCAGCTCTATCCAGGAGTACACAGGAGGTGCTATATCACCATTGTTTCTTAAAACTGAATAATACTCCATGGTATCCATATACCACATTTTATTAATCCACTCTTGTATTGATGGACACTTGGGTTGTTTCCACATCTCTGCAATTGTAAATTGTGCTGCTATAAACATTCAGGTGCAGGTGTCTTTCTTATACAGTATCATTTGTTCTTTTGGGTAGATGCCCAGTAATGGGATTGCTGGATCGAATGGTATTTCTACTTATATCTCTTTAAGGTATCTCCATATTGCTTTCCACAGAGGTTGCACTAGTTTGGAGTCCCACCAACACCGTATGAGGGTTCCTATCTCCCGCATCCACACAAACATTTATTGTTTTGGGACTTTTTGGTAAAGGCCAGTCTCACTGGAGATAAGTGATATCTCATTGTGGTTTTAAATTGCATTTCCCTGATGATTAGAGATGTTGAGCATTTTTTCATGTTTTTTGGCCATTATTCTGTCTTCTTTTGAAAAGTTTCTGTTCATGTCCTTTGCCCACTTTTTGATAGGGTCGTTTGATTTTTTCTTGTTGATTTTCCCGAGTTCTAAGTAGATTCTGGTTATCAGCCCTTTATCGCATTTGTAGCATGCAAAAATTTTCTCCCATTCTGTAGGCTGTCTGTTTGCTCTTGTGACAGTTTCTTTGGCTGTGCAGAAGTTTTTTAATTTGATCAGGTCCCCTTTATTTATTTTGGTTGTTGCTG
>CAUYSK010033847.1:0-22403 GCA_963575035.1 Avahi laniger | reverse complement strand
AGCAAAAGTACATTTCCTGAGGGTAAATGGATCTATCTCCATGAGTGGAAAAGACACTAAGGTCTTACTATGCTTTTATTTTTATGTCTATACCTTACGATATGCTAAAGAGTGGGTGGAATATTCATTACTTTTCTGGGAAAAGGGTGGAGAGTTCTTAGAGCTAAGGGCACTCCCCAATTTTATGCTTATAGGGTAATTTCCTGGGGTTGCCATGACAATTGTAAACTGTCAAGGCTCTGATGGGTCTGATTTTTACTATGCTAACGTATGTTAATGAGGAAGAGATCACCTTTAGACATGAGCTTCTAGTTTCTCCACATGTTCCTGGCCAGGAAAATCTCTAACCTCGAGTTCCTGCTGTTGCAGCTTAGGTTTTAAATGCTTATGAGCCTCCTCATTTTTGCCCCCTTCTTCTTTTCTTATGGTTAGCACTGCCAACCTGCACCTGTCCCTAACATCCCAATCCTGCAATCTCCCTTCATGGTAAGTGCCTTATACAGGTGTACCATTTTTTAACTTTCATACAGTATTTTTTACTGTATCTTTTCTATGTTTAAGTATGTTTAGATATACAAATATTTATTGTGTGAACTCTCTACAGCATTCAGTATACAATATTCTTACAGGTCCTGGAATAAAGTCTTTTTGTTCAACAGTGTTTAATTATAATGTTGATGAGGAAAAAAATAAATGACTCCTAGCTGAGTCCTCTGTCTGTTTGGAGTTGGCACATTCTCACAATGTTTGCCTCAATTTTCTTTGGGTACTTCACATTTCTTCCACATCCCAAAGCTGTGCACATGAGGAGAATTGGTATGTCTTCATGGTCCCAGTCTGAGTGAATGTGGGAGTTTATGCCCTGTGATAAAATGGCCTTCTGTCCAGGTTCCTGCTTTGTACCCTGAGCTGCCGGGACAGGCTCTGGCCATCCATAGCCCTGAGCTGGAATAAACAGATTGGAAAATTGATGCATGAATAACAAAATTATTAAAATAAAAATTCATACAGTCAATGATAATCATATAAATGTGCAATGATAAACAACACATTACAAATTCGCTCGACATGCCTGCCATATTTATTCTTATTTGTTTGTGAACTGTATATGGAAGGAAGTGCGCCTTACAACATTCACTTTATAAACATTTATTCCTTGATTTAGCCCACCACCACTATGACCACTGTCACTCACTGGCTCACCAAAAGTTGGGTGAATAATTGTCTTATTTGCTTTTATTAATCATTCTTAAATGTATGTATAGCTCACCTTTACTTCAATGTTTAATATTAGAAGCATTTTGGGTCTTCATTCAGGAGATTGGTGATGTTTTTGTAATGGAAATATGCCCTAGAAACTTAACTCTTGTTTATATCAATTAACCGAGGGTAAGACGGGTTTTGTTATATGTTATTTTGTTTGAAGGCACAATTTCCAAGAACTAATTAATGATATGTTCAATGAAGACTTACTATATTAGTTTTGCTTGTTTTTGAACTTTAAATGAAGGTCATCAAACATTGTGTATTTTTTGTTCCTTCTTTCGCTCAAAGTTATGTCCATAAAATTCATCTATGTAGTCAGCTGTATTTTGCAGTTTTTTCATTGCTGTGATTGCTACTTGGTTGAGTTTGGAATAATCCATTATTATCTTTCAATATCATTCTTGGATTTTGAAGGGCCTAGACATGTAAAATAAATGAAGATTTTAGGAGAACCACCACCTTACATCCTTTAATCTTTAAGATTGACATAAATGTCTGCTCTTCCTCTGGGATGTAATATTGCTTTTTTATTTTTTTGTATTGTTGGATATGAGAGCAATTTCAGGGGCTTCCTAATTATACTATCACCAGTGATAATAATCTTTATTGCCATCAAATAAGTGAATTATTCAACTCTGAAATCCCATTCTAAGAAGCTGTTTTTGATTACAACTGCTTTGGTCAAGTTCCTAAAAAGAAATAACCTAACATGGACACTCTAGTTCAAGGGATTTATTTAGGCAATACTCTCAAGGAGAATATGTGGAAGGCCTGAAGGAAGATAGGGTGGCTAGTTAGGTATTTTTAGTAGGTATAGGACTAGTTTTAGTCTTATCTCATGGGAAGATCTAGAGGATGATTTGCACACATAGTTGGCCCCACATTGAGGTAAGGGTGTGGGCTCTTTGTGCACCTGTGTTTGTTGGGCACTGGCCACAGACTGCTCCTTGCAATAAAAGGAAGTATAGTCTCCAGGGGAAGGCAGTTTCCACTTGGCCAGGGGAAGTTCTCTGGAGAAAGGCGAAGCTGTGATCTGTGGCACAAAATATTCTGGGCAACATGAAGATGTGTGCAGTTAAAGGAATCTTGGCAAGGCACCAATATCATCCAGGACAAATTTCAAATATCAATCATATTGTTGATATGCTGTAGGTTTAATCAGTTAGCTTAGGCAATTTATACTGTGGTAGAATCACCATCCAAAACCCAGTAAGTTAAAACAACAAAATTTCTTCATTTCTCATATTTCATTTTAACTTTGAGTGGATATATGGCTCTTCCTATTTCCACCAGAATCCAGTTTGGAAAAAACATGACCAGTCTTGGGCAGACTGAGGCAGAGGGAAAGGAGAAATGGCAGAATCACTTTAGCCAAACATACACAGACACACACACACACGTATATATAT
Source organism: Avahi laniger (assembly GCA_963575035.1). Lineage (NCBI taxonomy): Eukaryota > Metazoa > Chordata > Mammalia > Primates > Indriidae > Avahi > Avahi laniger. The sequence continues at coordinate 19,728 of CAUYSK010033847.1, read as the reverse complement.
AATATAAATATATTATGTCATTAATTTATTTTATAAATACAAATAATATAATATTAAATTATTTTATAGATGCATATATGGCATATATTACATATAACATTTATATATATGCCATATATATACACACACACATATATACACACACACACATATATATACCATATGCCAATTCTACACCATATTGTTACCTATGATGAAAAATGGATTCTTTTTTACAAGTGTAAACATTTGGCACAATGGTTGGATAAAGATGAAGTGCCAAAACACAGTCCAAAACCTAATATTCATCCAAAAAGACAAATGGTGTATGTTTGGTTGTCCAGAGCTGGTATTATCCATTACAACTTAATGAAACCTGGTCAATCGATTATAGCGGATGTCTACTGCAATCGGTTGAATGAAATGATGAGTGTGCTTGTGATTAAGCAGCTGAGATTGGTCTACAGAAACAGACCAATCCTCTTGCAAGACAATGCTCAACCACATGTCACACAAAAAGCACTGCTCAAACTATAGGAGCTGGACTTGGAAACTCTCTGTCATCCACCCTATCCACCAGACCTTGCACCAACTGACTACCACTTCTTCCAGGCTTTGGACCATTTCTTGCAAGGAAAAATATTCAATTCTCAACAAGCTGTGGAAAATCCCATTTGTCATTTTATCGCCACTCAGTCTCCTGGCTTCTTCCCTCTTGGCATAAACAAGCTACCACTAAAATAGCAAAACTGCATTGATAGTTTACGTGCATACTTTAATTGTACTGCTTCTTGTTTGAGGTATAATAAATTTTGACTGGAGATCAGACATTTCATATTTAATGACCTTATACTCTCTCTCTCTCTCTCTCAATATCTCTCTCTCTCTCTCTCTCTCTATATATATATATATATATATATATGTATATATATAGTAGTCACTTAGTAGTCACCAGGACAGCAATTCTGAAATCTACTACCCTTAGGGAAGGTATTTTTCTTTATTCCTCTTCTTCTCCTCCTCCTCATCTCCCTCTTCCCTTCTCCTCGTTCTCCTCTTTTTTCTTCTCCACCATTAATCCGCTCTTGGATAGAAACTCCACCATCTAATATTCTGCATGGCCCTTGGCTCTGATACTCTTATATTTACTATTTTTTTCCTGTTACCTCCAGGACCACATCTTAAGAAAATTTGGGAGAATATTCTTTCCTGGGCACCAAGGAACTTTCTCAGTCTGATTCCTGCTTATAGGAGATTGGGTGCCCAAGTGTCATTTCAGATTTTTTAACAGTCACAGACTCTTTTAGTTCAGGCTGTTAGTTCTCTTGACAGTAAAACATTTTTATAAGCATAGTGGCCTTTTAATTTATTTGATTACAATCCACTACAGGTACCAATACCCATACTAATAATTCTTTATGAGAGTTTCCTTTTCCTATGGGCTTAAATGTAGTTATGTTGACCCTATGAAGCTTCTAAGAGAGATCCTTAGTCTTCTTCTAAGCCACTTTGTTTAAATGAAAGGACTGTGTGCAGATGCAAAATTAGTAGATGTTTGTTTTTGAAGTTTTAATGAATATAACCCTGATATAGTTCTTGACTGAGGCCAAATTTTAATTGGTTTTTGTTACTCAAGGCCTTCTTAATTTACCTTTTAGTAGTTAGAGTAGAGATGCAGTTCCATTTTCTACTCTTGCAAGTTCTAACATTTGGTGTCTTTTTGTGTTTCTTTTGACTTCTGTTTGTGAAGTGGTTCAGTAGTGCCTGAACTCAACTTTTTGTAGGAATACTTGTCAATATGTAAAACAGGAACCAAACAATATTAAAAACATACTGGTTTCCTTTTTCTCCTCCTAAATTTAAAAGTTAATTAAAGAAAAGCCCTAGAAAACCTTAAGAGCTTTAATATGTTATAGGGATTGAATTTATCTCTTACAGGGCTAGAGATAGTTGGATTATTTCCTAGGTCATCATTAGTCTTATGGTACAGAATACATCCCAAATTGTGGGGAGCTTACGAGTGTATCTCCTCCGTAAAGAATACAAGACTGCAATAATAGTCACCATTAGTCCTGCAACTATGAATATGCAGTCATAGTGGATGGCTTCTAATATGTTCAGTAAATACTACTTCCATTTAAAAATGTATGTAAACATGTATGAATGCATGGACTGAATGATTTAAAGGTTCTTTGTATCCTGGGCAGAATTTTTGTACTAGTTTCCTCTCTTCCTTTTTTATATTTTCTACTGTACAAGTAAAAGGGCTTCACTTTAGGGAAGAGACATCTCTATTGTATTGAAGTATAATTTCTCTATGTGTTTTTTCCATCATACTAATATTTTTGCCTTTTTGCATGTTTCTCCTTTGATATTTTTATGATGATTTAAAAAGCAGCTGCTCATTTTTTTAAATTTCTAATTTTCTTTCCTTGCTTGAAATGTTGACAGCAAAGCATGCATTTTTAAATTATTCAATTTATTTGGTAGCTTTCAGTAGTTTAAAAAAATAAAGTTCAAATTAGCATTTTCTTCTCTTTTGAATATCATTTTTGTCATTATTCTTCTAAATTTAAATGTGTTTAATATTGTTAGTGAGAACTTTTTATGATAATTTCTGTTTTCTTTTTGCAGAGTGGAAAATTTCATCTTGTAAACTTCTCTTATACAAAATCTTCAGTCATTGAATATGTGTGAATGTAAGTAAACTTCATTTTCTACTTTAGATTTCTTTGTCCAAATGAAACAACTTCATGCAGTTTAAATATAATGCACAACTTTCATGCTATTAAAATTATTAGAATTGACTTCTTCAGAAATCCAAATACAAATGAATGAAGCAATTACAAATGATAACCCCTTAGAAATGTCAAATATGTGTAACAACTCTCTCAATATAATTAACCATATTTTAAAATATGTTGTAAGCAAAAGAAGTTTTTCCCCCTTTCTTATATTTTATCATGATTAAAAGTCTAAGACGAAGAATTGCTTTTATGGCCTATTGATTTGTATATTTTATTACTGTAGAAACTAGAAACTGAAATCTAGAGACAATAGATATCATATCCATAAAAGTCAAAGGGGCATATTCATTATGCTGAAATATAAGATTTAAGAATCAAACTTTTAAATAAATTCAACATATATTGCCTGATCTATAGATCTTCTACTAAATGACTCATTTGTGAAAATTAGATCATAAATTTATAAAAGCTGTGAATACTTATAATCTGTAAAAATAAGAATAATATTTTAATTTATAAAATTGGCTACTACATTTAAAATTTTCCGTGTTACTTTATAGAAAAGGCATTGGTTTAAAAATAAGGCATGATATTAACATAATATTAATAGTTGCTGGCATTTAAAAGACTAAATCAGTTGCTTAATTGCTCTCAACTTCTGTTTCTCAATTGCAAACTTGAGCTAAAAGTCACCAACTTCATGGGATTGTTGTTAGAAATAAAAGTGGAATATAAGGTCTCAGTAATTTACAGATAATAGTGCTATTTTATTTATTACCATCACTAATGCACATCAAAGAATAGTCTAAGCACAATCATGGTAAAATGTAGGGGAAAATGACAACAAAAACCATGGTATATCTTTGTTTTAAAAATTGTGGGATTTTTTTCTATTTCCTTATTATTTTTTACATTGGACTTCGCCGGAGACAAGAAGCAGAACTGCATGGTCCATTAGGCCATTCAAGAAGGCCCTGTTCCATTTCCTAATATGTTCTATGATATATCACACTAATATCTCTTGAGTCTTTTCACTTATGGCTTTCTAGGCCAATAAAATGGAAACATATTTTAAAAATTAAGTGATATTATTTCCAAAGAGTTAGGTATCTCTTTCCTGGAGTTACTTCTGTATCTCATAATTAATTTATGGACACTGCTATAATACTTTATAGCTCTCACGATATCCCTGAAATATCCCCTGTAGTACTTTGGCCAGAAAAAGGAAAACCAAATACAACAACACATGTACTCTGTAAATAAAAACTTACAACAATTCTGGTAGGAAATCTATTTCTTTTCATATCTATTTGTTTTAGGAGGCAGGCCAGGAAATGATGATATCAAGGTCAGCAGGAAGCTTTTCTCTAAGTTTGAGCTATATTTTTAAGAGGTCAGTTTTAGTTTATATTCAGGGAAATCATACAAACTCGTATTTGCTATGTATTAATACATAAATGTGAAAAAAAGTCTCTGAAACTTATGTGTTTTGCAACTGACTTATCTCCTAGTTATGATTCCATGTTTTCACTGAAACATCCAATACATAAATTATGCAATTTTCTTTTAATTGTTTTATAAAAACTAATGAAATTCTCATTCTTAATCAAACTTGTATGGAAATAATAAATTAGAAATTTTTCAAAGAAGGGAATGTCTTTAAGAAAATAAATAGAGTGCCTGCTGATAGAGATTACTAGACTTCACTACCAAACTATTGAATCAAAACTTTGGGAATAAGCCTGAGAATGTTTATGTTTACAAAGCTGCCACCAATGATTTTTCTGGGTGCTATTTCACTTGTCTATATTATATTATATATTGAAAGTCATATAATTAAAAAATAAATGTTTATAATAATATGTTACATATTTCAAAATGATGTATGCATTTTAACTAAAATTCTAAATTTTTTTTCCAAAGGAACACAAATGTTTAATAAAATTATCTCCTACACATCTATAGGTCATATTTTTCCTATACTCAATTATGTATAATATCAAAAATAAAATAAGTGAGATGTGAGGAGGCTTTGAGCCCTGAAATATCAAGTTCCATTCATAATTCATATAGGAAATGATGAACAAATTTGATATTGTATACATTAAATCTTTTCCAAGAAAAAATAAAATCATAAACAAAATAAAAAGTTAATACTCAAAAAAATTATCTGTTCATAATAGACAAAGTCTTAATTTTTAACAAATATACGAATCAAGGTTTAAAAAGATCAAATGATCAAATAAAAATAGGCTGAGGGTATGAATAGGGTATTCATAGAAAACTTTAAAAACAGAAATGATTGTAAAAGAAGATAATTTATATTCTTAGAAATCAGGGAAATCAAAAGTTAATTGGAAAATTTAAAGTAAAATTTAAATTTTATTCTTCAGATAATCAAATAAAAGGATAAATTCTGAGTTGTCAAAAAATGTCCTATACACTGATAGTGGGATTATAAATTAAAATAGCTTTTTGAAGAAGTTGACAGCTTATTAAAAAGTATAAATCCTTTGCTTCTGCAATTCCACTTCTAGGAAAGTAAACTGAAGAAATCTATAACCACAAAAATAATGTATGTTGAAAAGCATCTGTTCATGACATTTTTTCAATTATTTAAATATTAGAAAAATATTTATATAAGGAAATGGTTCCATACATATGGTTTATTTGTTATATGGGATTCAATAAAAAGAGTAAATAATGAAATAGCTTTAAAAGTTCTAGCATGGAATGATTACTAGACTATGTGGGTAATTAAAAGGTAAATCACAGAAAACATAAATAGCTTGATTCTATCTATGAAAAATAAAAATATTTGCAACCATATGAGGAAAATATTGTGGAAGCCTATCAAGCTACTGACATTAGTTGCTACCAAAGAGTGGAACAAAGGAAAATAAAGAAGATATTTTCACTTTTTATCTTGTATTTTTTTGAAATGTTAATCAAGTACCAATCGAAAATTTAAAATTATCAAATTAAACAAAAATTAATTGGGATCAAATATGGGTGAATTTAAAATTTAGTTGATATCCAGGTATATATTTCTACATTGATTTTCTATTTTCTTTGTAATTTCTTACTGTTACATGAAACCAAATATGCCAGCTTCCATTTTCCTCAAGCACTTTCTACCTCAAATATTTCAAAAATCTTAAATCTTCTTATTTTCCCAAACTTAAACTTTGTAATTTAAAAAGGAGGAAACAAATATTTACAGAATATCACTATATGTCAGTCACTGTCCTAGAATTTGAAAATGTGGCAGTAAAGAAAACAGACAAAAGCTCCTGCTTTCAAAATGCAGGGACAGGCTCAACAAACAAATAAATATGTAAAATCTAAACTGTGTCAAATGTTGATATTTGTTATAGGGAAAACGACCAGGGAAGAGGAATAGCAGTGTCAAACTAAGGCAGTGAGAATGCTACTTAATAGGATGATCACAGCAAGCTTCATTGAGGAGTTGGGAAGAAATCCAAAATAATGGAAAGATTAAAACCATGCTGATATTCCAGAAAAGAGCTGCAGAGAAAGCAATGGCACAGGTTCTGAGTCAGGAGTGTGTTTGGCATATTTTAGGAGCAACATGGAGACAAGTCTCATCAGAGTAGAATGAACAAGGGGGTGAAGAGTAGCAAAAAAACATCAGGTGTCTGTGAGTATGTGTGTGTACATATGTGAATGTTGGAGAGGGCACCATATATATATTCCTTTAGTCCTGGATCACTAAACTATACCTCGGTGCTTGCCACCAGTTTTATAAATAAACTTGTATTAGAATACCAGCCATACCTATTCATTATTTATTGTGTATGGATGATTTTGTGCTACAAAACAGAGTTGAGTAATAGCAACAGAGACCAGATAGCCCACAAATCTTAAATATCACCATCTGGCCATTTATAGTTTTCATGCCCCAACTTGAAGCCATTATAAGGACTTTGGCTTTTATTATAAATCAGATGAGAAGCCATGTGCTTGATTCCTATTGTTTTCATGTCTTTGGGGTCATGATAAGGGTTTTGGGTTTATTCTGTATAAGAATTCTTTGGAGATGTTTAATTAGGGAAGTGGATAAAAGGATTACTGTAGTTCTTTTGTGGAGAACATGTTGTAAGAAAGGCAGCATGAAAGCATTGCGAATGCTAATGATGGTTTAAAAGTAGTCCAAATGAGAAAACAGAGGCTTCACCAAAGAAGACAACATTGGAAAGAAGGACCATATAATCAATGGGAATTACTAATAAATTGGATAGGGTGGTGAGAGAAAGTTAAAAATCAAAAATGACTCTTAGGTTTATGATTTGAGTAATTGGTGATATGTAAGGATTCAAGAAAGCCAAAATTGATCGAAAAATCTGGGAGTCATTGGTCTATAAAAAAGAAATAATTTGAAAAGGTTGGATGACATTGTCCAGGGAAGAAATGTTGATGGAGAATTACAGTGTTACTAGATGTGTAGCAGGAGCATAGAATGAGAGAAAGAGGCCCATGACAGCACAATGGTCAGGATCTCTACAGAAAAAGATGACAGCATTGAGCCCCATAATTAGGGCCCTGATGTTATGAGGGGTTCATTTGAACAGTGGTTGGAAATGGAGAGAAGGATTGGTACAATAAACACAGAATGTGTGAAGAGTTAAGGATTTGCATATAATTGATTTTAATAATATACTATGGAGTCAAAACTTTACAGGAAGGAAAGCGAAAACCTGAGGGGTATGATGGATATTGAAAAAGTGGCAGGAAAAATGAGTTCTATACACAAAAAAACAAATCTCAAAATGAAATGCTTGTTAACCAGAGGACTCATGGGCTCAAAGGAATGTTTATCACTCAAAGTTGAGGTTTAGCTTTCTTTTATTTATCATAAGAAGAAACATAACTGCAAATAATTTTAATAACTCCTTGTATTTATGCATCATTTTATAGTTTGGAGGATACATATATATCAGAATGTCCAAAAAATTAATAAACTACCAAGTGAAGCATTGAATATTGTCTTGGAGACTTAATAAATGGAGACTTAACTTCTAGGAATGAAAGTACCAGCAGAACATATATCAGATAAATCCTTAGCCACAAAATAGAAAATTCTTTAAATAAAATTTATCTTAAGATATGCTAAACTTACAATATCCTTTACTAAGAATCCCACTTATTTGAACTACATTTTAATCATGTGAGGGGATAGTACTGTAAATATTGAATAATTATTAAAACCAAATTACTCTTTTCTGCTCATGTAATTCTTTGAAAATGAGCAATTATTTTATAAATTATATTGATGTAGTAAGATATGAACCTCTTTGTTTACTGAAGTATACTCCTAAGACATGTATTTTTTGATTTCCTGCAAATGCCCCGTGGTCTGAGGATGTTCTTAACACTGAGCTTCAAATATTAGGTGACAATAAAAAATCCTGCTTATAAGATTTTGCTTAAATAGATGAGCTCTGTACTTTGGCAGATATGATTCATACATTTTTTTAGGGGGAAACCACACTGCATGGCACTTACCTTAGTTAAAATAAGCTCTCACTCTTTTAGAGTAGAAAAATAAATTAAGCATTAACTGTATTTCAAAACTTGTCCTATAAATGTATGCACAGAATCAAATTAATCTCAAATTTAAATATTTATAGTCCTTCATAAATGCTGCACTTGCGCAAACATTTGCTACCGGAGCACTCTTGACAATTTACTGATCTGTTTTGTGTGATTGCACACCCAGCTAACACAGCCATTTTCCACTTAACTGAGTAGCTTCAGAGCCAGAGCAGAGACACTGTCTATTTTAGTATCACCTACAGTTAAGGTTATGTCAGAATTTCCATTATGAACCTGTTTTCAGCACTTTATAATGTTGTAATAGTCCTTCTAATCACAGAGTGGATCCAGATCTCTTTCTAAAAGACTATCAAGCAACATGGTGTTGGAAAAAGAAGGCCAAATATGTAGGGCTAAGGAAATATTCCAGTATTAAAAGGAATACAATTTCTATCAAACTTATAACTATTTTAACAAGGTAGGTAAACAACAAAAACACAATTTTTGAAAAAACAATGACCTGCCCTTTTATGGAAATAGGCTGAAGGGAGAATGTTCTTGGTAACTTAGATAGGAATAGGTTATTTGAAAATGGTGCTTTCAGCTTCTGAGTCAAGGTTACCCATGCTCTATTTCTCCCTTCAATCCTCTGTACAATATTTAGATTAATTTATCTACAGGAGATTGTTGTTTCATGCATATTAATGCCCAGTCTGTATATGATGTTTCACTCTTGATTCTTCCTCTTTACTCTGTCACCAATTCTACACTTAAAATGTTCATTTTTAAATTAGGGAGAAATGCTTTTGCCAACCATGGAAAATGAGCAACACTGAATTCCTCTCTCCCTTAGGACTGTGCTCCAAAAAATTCCAGAAATGTTTCTATGGGACATGCTAATTTCTGATGAGACATATCAAATTCTTAAATAAACTTTAGCCTTTATGAGAACCCATATGCACCCCCTTTCTTCTCATTCACTTGAAGTTTGAGCTGTCTCACCTACCGCTCAGTGTTTTCTGAGAGGCTTTCTTAGATGTCAAAATGACTATCATTTTAGTAAATCTTGTGCATATTATAGATCATTGCTTGATATTTGTACCCTTGTTGTCACTTTAAGAAGATCTTTCTTTTTGTCTTTGATTTTCCTCTTATGTCATTTTCTACTATCTGTGACACTAAGACTAGATTCCTGCTATATGATCAAAGCCCCAAAATGTCACGGAGAATAAGAACAGAAAATGAGAAAAGTATCTTATAGAATTTGACATCTAGAATATATTTGATAAATTTCAAGAAGCTTTTTCACAGAATAGCAAGGAAAAGAACTAGATTATAAATGAATAAAGAATGGACATCTTGTAAGGAAGTACCAAATAGTAATATACAACCAATTCTTCAATATACTTGAACACAAAGTGACATTTGGAGGTATTCAGGATAAAAATAAATAAAATTGGGAAGGAATAATTAGGGGACTTGGTTATGTTAGTAGGCTACAGGAAATAAAACAGTAGAGAGAAAATAGAGATAAAGATATTGGGTCACATGCTCACATTCTCGAGGGGGTAAATATATGTTTTAATTTGCATTCTCCCAGCAGGAGAACCTATGTTAACAATATGAGTGCAGGTAGTTCAGTTGAGATATGATTCTAAGAAGGTGAAGAGAGGAAACAAGGATAGTGAGACCAGTACAGAGGAAGAAGGTTCAATATAAGAATATTTTTCAGGTCACTTATATGAGCCATGGAGGCTTGATCCAGGCAACCCCTAAGAATTTCCAAGGATGGTTTCCAAAATTAGTCATTTACAATATGGGAATTACAATGTCTCTCTATTGGCTCTAATCCCTCAGTATTTGTGGGGGCTCCTGGGAGATTAATTCCTCCGCAAGGCCTGGCTGTGCTTGCATTGGGACCAGTATACTCCGGAGTGTAGAAGACCTTGTGGTAGAATTCAGAAATCCTCCATGGATCCAGGAGATAAATCTGAGTGCACACAGCAGCTGTGGTTGACATCAGAGAAGGACTGAGGGTAGGATCAGATATGTCAGTTACAGTGAGTACTGCCGATGCAGGTACAAATGAGAGAGAACAAGGAAAGGACAACGTAGTAGTCTTGGAAATATGAGGGATTATTTAGAAGAATGGAAAATAGGGATAAGGAGACTACCCAATCCTTCCTCCTGGCCTGTGAATTTGGGTCAGTGGGAAAAGAGGGATTCTACTAGAGAGAGCTTCATAACAAGTGGTACTGGTAAAGGAAAAACAGCTTTCAATTTAGATAAGCACTTAAGACCAGAGTGAAGGAATGAACAATTAGCGAAGGCCACAGGTCACTTGGGAAAGTGTTAATAGCTGAGATGACACTAATGGGAACGTACATTCCATTCAAATGAAAAATCTAAAAAAGATTGGGTGTGGAGATTGGAGGGAGAATTTGTTAGAAAAAGATGTAATTTTTCAGTGTCGAAGATAAACGATGAATACAAGAAACTGCTGTGTATCAGGTGCTTGATATATTCTGTTCTTACCAACCTCGTGTGTTAGGTATAATTATTCTTATTTTATGTGAGGGAACTGAGGCTAGAGGCACGTGCAGAGTGTGAATACAGATCTGCTTGTCTGCAAAGCCTTTACTCGTTCACTTTATCATATTAATTCCTTTGCAGACAGGAACAAGTTGATAATTAGGCTGCAACTATATCATTTCTGGGCAGAGAGAATTGGCAGCAGGAAGGCAGCAATTGATTTGTTATTGTTTTACTGCTGGTTCAAAGCATGTCCAAAGCAGAAGCTAGAGTAAGAGTCACTTGCGACTGTGTGTTAGGAGTTGAGGGAGCTAGCTGTGGTAGAACAGAAGAAAGGACTCAGCCCAGGGAGAACAGACAGGGCCCCACATCAAAAAAAGAAGCCAGAGAGACAGACAGACTGTAGCCACATTCTTGGATATGCCATTTGGAGAAGCAAGTCAGAAAGAAGTTCTTAAACACATCAAGAGAAATGTTTTGGACTGCTTCCTTCCCACTGCTGTGTGTTAGTCAACAAATATCGCTGAGTGCTATTAAATGTCATGTATCTAGGGATGGATAGAGCAGAAACATTCTTTTCAAATCTGTTTTGTAAGGAGAGAAAATATAAACAAATATTTAAAGGCAATTGTGATAAGCGACATGATGGAAATGTACAAAGTAGTATGGCATATACTTTAGGGTTCTTTTCTAGTGTGAAGGGATAGAGAAGTAAATAAATGAAATGAACTATTGGTGTGAAAGCCAGGAAACTGGAAGTCTAGCAGCAGATCTGGTATTTGTTAGTTTTGTGACAGTGGTAATTTATTTAATTTTCTCATTCTCTTTCTTTATCTGAAAAATAAGGCTAGTAGTGCCAAATCAGTCTATAAACATTTCCAGTTTAAAAATTGTATAATTATTCTGTAAGAAGAAAATTTAAGACTGAGGCATAAGAAAAATGATTTAAAATAATATTAAGCAGGAAAAGTTCATTGTTCCTAGCGCAGTGGCAGAAATTCACTCAAATCAGCAAAGTGAAGCTGAATTTATTGAGAACATTGCTTCTGCCAAAATCTGACAGATGCATCATGGACACCTCCTAAGCTGTCACTGGTTTACCAGTCACCCAAAGCAAACGTTTCTGATAGGTCTTCTTCAACACAAAGATAGTGTTTGGGATCCTGACCTTATTAGGGAATAGCAGAAACAGCAAGACAGAAGCACAAAAGCATAGAAGCAATATTAGTTGTCAGCAGCCTTGTCAAAACTGTTAAGTATAGAATGCTTTAAGATATGTACCCAAATACTGGAGATTTTGCATTTAGTGACTTTAAGAGCATGCAATGCTTTATTCTCAATCAAAAGAAATGTTAAATAATAATGATACAAATTTCTAAAAAGGATAATGAAACCCTGCACATTGTGAAAGTCTTGCTTGTGAAAAAGTCCCTGGAGCATCATACAAGTAAAATACTTCCAAATTCTATTTCTAGACCAAATTTTTTTTGTCCTTAGGGAACAGTTGTCAAATGGTTCCTTTACTAACATTCAGACAAAGTCATAGAGTCTAGTGATAACTTTTAATTAGTAAAGACAGCTGAATAAATGCTAGCTGACTTGACTTTGAAATAAAAAACAAAAACAAACAAAAACAAACAGCCTGGCTATTTCATTGCATTCTAATTTCATACTGTGGAAGAAAACTGAAGAAATAAAAAATACATAAATTAACAATAACTCATAATTTTGCAGCACCCCAATAGGTAATGTTTTAGAGACAGAAATTAAACATAATGGAACAGATTCAATAGAAGAAGTTCTATTGGCAGTCATTCATATCATGAGATCAAAGGACGAAGTTGGGCAACCCAGGTAGTACACCAATTCCTAGTAGAGTGTATGATTTCTTCTGAGGAAATGAGTTACAGTAATAAATTCTTTAAAGGTAATGTAATTCTAATTATATAATTTATGAAAAAGTAGAGCTTTTTTGTCTTCAGAAGTTCCTTAATTGTATTCTGTTGAAAATTTCTATGTATCTAATAATAAACACTGGAATCAGTGTTTCTATAATATATTAATACCAAAAATTCTATTTAGAAATTCAGACATAAGAACTCATACTCCTAAATTTAAGCTACTACTTTTATCTCACTATTCAAAATACATAACATTATTCAAATTTATTTTGTATGACTGAACATGAGGCACATATTAATTATGTTATGTTCTTAATTTTGGAACTTTTAACTTCTGTTAACATCATATTTAATTTCTTCATCAAACAATTTAAAATATATATATTTTAGAGTGCACTTGAGAGCATTTCATGCAGTTCCCTTATTTTATTTAGAAATAAAAACATATTTTAAAATATTCATTAATTCATTCATATAACAAAGCATACTTTATATGTCTGAAATTATGCTGGGTGTGGAGTAAAGATGAAAAAGAGAAATCCCTTCTGCTAAGGAGTGTGTAGGCAATCACAATGCCGTATGATGAGTGTGATAATTGATACATATATAGAGAAATTTCTTCCTCAGTTCAAGTTTTGGGCCATCTTCTAAAAACCTAGTATTAAAATGTGAATTAGTATTGACCAGGGAGTTATCACAAGGAGCAGCAAGCATCTACAAAAGCATAGAGGCTTGGGATATCATAACAATTGAGGCATGCAGAGTAGTTCAGTATAGCTGTAATGGAGGGAGCTCATTGGGACATTGTGGATGATAAAGTCATAAACAATTAAAGAGGCAGAAAATTTTAATTGCACATCACTGGGGATTAATTGATAAAACTATATGCATTTTTACACTCATTAAAACATCTAGTAATGTTCTTATGTTGTCTGGATGCATTGATTTTCCTTTAATGCAGTTTGATATGCCCTTCACAAAAACATAAAATCAAGGTGCATCACAATTTAGCAGCCAAGAATCTCTACTGAAGAGAATCAAAAATATTTCAGAAGATTTATGTCAACATTTGAAGCAGCAAAGAATATTTTCCTTTATAGATTGGAGCAATGATTTTGAATGGACCTGCGTATGCCACACTTTACCCTATTAATGAGGATCATGTGGGTGAAATAAGACTTTTCTTGTCTTATTAATTCAAATTTCGAATCTAGATATTTTGACAGTTTGCTTATTAAACTGACTATAGGCTCAGTGTACACCTAGATCTATGAGTTTACACTTTGTTCACTTACAAGGAACTTATTTCGGTTGAAAAATTTCATATTGAGGTGCTTATTGAAAATGAATTTCCATAGTGAGAAATAATTAAGGATTATTAAACAGGATTCTGCATCAAAATAGTTTGTAACTATGGATTGTCCTTCAAAGTTTTAAACTATATTAATAAACTCATATTGTTGAAGGTGTAATTAATACATGATTGAATAGCCCAGAATGTTCATTTTTCTCCCTTATTATACAAGCCTAATCAAACTTTTACAATTAATTTAAAATTCACCCTGCTTTCTGAATTCACACACACCATTCCAGCCTCGACAAATCTCTCCCCATCTTAAACTCTTAATCATTATGATCTTGTCTAGGATTCTTAATCAAGAAATCATAATATGTGATGTGTAATTTTGACTGTGAAGTGTGTCATGTGTAATTTATTACTACTTCTGTGTCTAAACAATGTTTGTCTTGATAGATATATGTCGAATACATGAGGGATTGATTGAATGAATGAATGTATGAGTAAATGAATATATGATAGAATGAAAAACTCAAATTTGGTCAATAATTTTCTTTCTTTAAAAAAAGTATGACTTAAGTTTATTATTCTAATGAAGATGTTTTCATCATTTTGTCTGTGAAGATAGATTTAGAAATAAGAAAATAAGATTATATTTAAAGCAAATAGCTCTGAGAATATTATTAATATGTATGAATACACCCATTGAAGAGCGCCATACATGATGTCACTCTGTCATAGCAGGAAAAGAAAAGAAAAGAGTTCAATGTCATTCAACTTTAGTGAAATCCAATACTTAAAAATAAAGGTAGAAATGAGGTATGAAGGTTTAGATTCCAGCATTGGATTTTCTTTCAGTTAATGAGTATATGACTCTAATGGTCTAAAAGGAATAGGAAAGTAGAGGGAGTATAAAGATTAAATACTTACTGCAGCTTTGACATCAAAGGTCATAGTGGAAGGGCAGATCTCAAATTGGATTGGAGTAAAGAGTGAATGAGAGAGATGAATGAAAAGTGGTAAGTCAGGTTTACCCACATTCCTCCTCAACCTCTTTATAGCCAATCCAATGACATTACTCCTTCCTGAAACCGTGGTAGGGAGAGTCAGTACAGGTAGAAATGGTATGTATAGACTTCATAGAAGAGGAAGAATATGAAACTAAGAGTAGAGAATAGATTACACTGAATTGAAGAAAAGAAATTGAAGAAAAGACAGAGCATTTGAGATCTATGTCAAATAGACACTGCCATTTCCCATTATTCTCGGTTGAACTTCACCTCAGGTCAACTTTTCCTCCAGACAAAGTGGAATTTGAGTTGATTCAAGTTCTACTCATGGCGAGAATACTATCTTTTACTGTCAACTTGATTATGACTAAAAAGCCACAGAAGTTCATTTCTGGGTAATGCAGCATATTATACAAAGTCATCTTTAATCTAAGCTCATGTATTTTTTTCCTTCTTCAGTTATTTTGTCATATGTGTCAGTGGAGGGAATAGCATTAATGTGGCAGGAGTGAGCCTGGTGAGAATTTGAGCAAGGTGTTTGCACAATTTACATATAAAAATTTGGATTTTTGTCAGGTCTCATTTCTAATAATTTAACTTTACAATAATGTGCTATTTGGTATGTGTGTCCCTTGATCAACTTTATCCAGTACCCTTGGCTCCTCATCATTAGCCAGTACATTGTGGAGGCTCTCTATAATCTAATAACAAGCAAGAATGAAGGATTTTTCTCAAAGAAAAAAACAAAAATTCAGAAGACAAAGGCTTTGTACTCCAAAAGGCTTACTTATCAGAATAGCCTCAGAGTCCCCTTGTCTTTTGTGCTCTCTTTAAGTTTAGTCAGGGGAAAACTGAGGGAAGAAGAAAAGTAAAATTGGGAATTTTATTTCTCTTGCCCTTTTTCTGCTGGGCTGCTATAGTTTGACTTTACTCTTTACCCAAAGGTCAAAGGTCTGGTCAGTTGTAGACTCTTGCCTTGAATAAATGTTGCCTTATCTGTTACCTTCAGGCTTAATAGTGATAATAGTTCCGGATGTTGTTGTATTGCCAGCCCTAGGGTATTACAGTATCTTATGTTGATATTTCAAAACCCTACCCACACATTTTGCAAATGCAGTCATGGACCTCATCAGGATATTTCAGTCAAGATGGACCCCATATACATCAGTGGTCCCATAAGATTATAATACTGTGTTTTTTACTGTACCTTTTCTATGTTTACACACATTTAAATACATAAGTATTTGCCATCTATTAAATTGCCTATGGTATTCAGAACAGAAACATGCTATACAGGTTTTTAGCCTAAGAAAAATAACCTGTACCATATAGCCTAGGTGTATAGTGGGCTGTACCATCTAAGTTTGTGTAAGTACACTCTACGATGTTTTCACAGTGACAAAATTATGTAAGGATGCATTTCTCAGAGTGAATCCCTATCATTAAGCAACAGATGACTTAAGTTACTTCAGTAAACTTCTAAATTGTGCAATTTGAATGTGCAATGCATATCTTGCTGAGTTTGTATCCAGTATGTAGATTTTTGGAAAACAAATGATATTGGGTGATATAGTCTGATGATAGGATATTCAAAATTGAGATTTTATTTGTAGAGGACTGAGATTGATAATTGTCAGGATACAGCAACAAAAGGCAAAGGGGACATTTTTGCTTTTTCCAGACCCACTAATGTAAGAGAGATGGCAGGAGAAATAGCCACACTTGCAGTGAATGATGTTCATAGTGAAGAATAAAAACATAAAGGAAAAGTTTTTATTTAAGTAAGAACATAAAGATTGGACAAGAGTTTGAAGATATAGGGTGTTTCCTGCTGACTAAGTCCAAGGGCATAGAGGAATAGTTTAAACATTTGTGGAAGGGGTCAGAAAAGTGGATATATGGAGCCACAGAGGAATTTGAGCATAAGGATGGCCAGGATTTCTCTGGATTACTTATAGTGTCTGGCAAAAATTAATGATAAAAGACACAATAACATTAATTCTAACTGTTTCAAACAGATAATGATGTGGAAAGATAATGAGAGAGACAGAGAGAGAGAGAGAGAGACTATCACTTATTAACAAGCGCACAGAGGTCTTTAAAACCTCAAGGCTCAGCTGATACAGGGTGGAAGGAGTTAGAAGGGAAATTATATGGCAAGCATGGAGTTCTCTTTTGACACTTTCCACTGAAAATTTAGAATCTGGTAGAAAGATGGTTTTACTCAGTGTTCAAGAGTTCCCTCCTAATACTATTTTGATAAAAATACCAAGGGCAAATTAGCAATATTTTGCATTTCTTCTAATGTCACAGTTTTTTGGTATAGTTTGGCAATTATTCTTTGAAATCAGAAGTATCTAATTCAAGTTATCAAACTGAAGATCATGAAGTGATATGAACTACATGTTTGTGTAACCCCCAAATTCATGTGAGATTAGTGCCCTTATGAAAAGGACCCTAGAGAGCTCTTACTCTCTTTCTGCCATGTGAAGATATAACGAGAAGTCAGAAGTCTGTAACCTGGAAGAGCATGCTTATCAGAACCTGACCAGCTTCACAACCTGATCTCAAACTTTCAGCATCTCAAACTATGAGAATTAAATTTCAGTTGTTTATAAGTTACCTAGTATATGGTATTTTTGTTACAGCATCCCACATTGACTAATACACTTGTATGGGTGATGCAGTTTTTAATGATGGCAGCTAACTTATCTTCTGTCCTACAAAAAATATTTGAATATCAGCAGAAATTATAAGACTTTTGAAGGGTAAAAATAAACACATTCATCAAAAGGCAGAACAATCATCAGAGCTAGATTCAGATATGACACAGACATTGGAACTATCGGACAGATAACTTAAAATAACTATGATAAATATGCTAAAGACTCTGACAAAAAATACAAACAACAGATATGCACAATGCTAGCACAAGAGATGTAAACTGTAAGAATCAAACAGAAAAGATGGATATATAAAAACAATAAAAAAGAATAGAGAATTATTTCTAATAATTTCTTCAATAGTATGAACTGACTCAAGAAAAGAATGAGTGAATTTGAAGGGCAAGTGGTAGAAAATATTAACACTGAAATATAGAAGGCACAATTAAACACAGTGGAGAAAATACACAAACTGCCATTGGGAGATACTGTCTTTCTCAGTATAGACTATGCACACTAGCTGATGCAAAGACAGTTTTAAAGTGCCGAAACAACCAAGAAAACAAAAGGATCAAAGAAAAAGCGAACACATAGCCAAACAAGAATCCTTTTAAAATAAAGATAAAGATTTTTAAAGTACATAAAAGCTAAGACAATGTATTTTTTTCAGATTATAAAAAATCATATAAAAAGTAAAGAATATTTTTAAGGCTTAATAAAATGATATATGTTGAAAAGATATTGACTATTTAAGTAAAAGGCACTTCGTGAGCAGGTGCAAGATCACTCTGACCTAAATGCTGTTTCTTAAAAGCAAGTTTACAAACCAGGGAGTCATATAAAACAAACCTGCAATCGGAAGACAAAGGGTGCGTTTCGTTTTTATAGAGAGAGTTCCTGCCCAGTCTCTTAATCAGGCCCATTTATGGAAATGAAGGATTCAAATCTGCTTAGTTTCTTTTAGTTAATACAGCTGAGTCCTGATTGACTGAAGCAGGTGAGCCTTGATTGGTTGGTTCACGTGAGCCCTGGAAGTCCCAACATTGAACAGAGGTGTGGGTTTTGGGGCAATTCAGAGTATGTGTGTGACCTCCACTCAGAAAATAGCCACTGGACTCTATTTTTAAATTTAGGCCCAGTTAACCTCTTGGGATCCATCTCGAAGGACTGGCTGTAACAGGTTCCATTTGCTCACACTATTATAAAAAGAGATAAGAGATAACAAACGTTGACAATGATGTGAAGCAAAGAGAACCTTAGTATACTGTTAATAGGAATGTAGAGTGACACAGCCATTATGGAAATGAATTTGGAGGTTCCTAAAGAAATTAAATACAGAACTACCATATGACCCAGAAATTCTTCTTCCAGGTATATATCCAAAGGAAATAAAATCATCACCTTGTAAAGATACCTTCACTCCCATGTCCATTGTAACATTATTCATAATGGTCAAAATGTGGAAACAACTTGAGTATCTGTTGACAGACAACTGGATAAAGAAAATTTGGGGTGTCTCTGTGTGTGTGTGTGTGTCTGTGTATGTACAATAGAATATTATTCAGCCATAAAAACAAGGGAGATTCTACCATTTGCCACAAATGGGTGAACCTGGAACCTGGAGGAAAATTATGCTAGGTGAAATAAGCTAAGTGAAATAATAAAGAAAAGGATTGCATGATCTTTCTTATATGTGAAATCTTTAAAAAGACGAAAAAGGGATATTGGTCTGTAGTTTTCTTTTTTTGTTGTATCCTTTCCTGGTTTTGGTATCAGGGTTATGCTGGCTTAATAAAATGTGTTGGGGAGGATTCCATCCTTCTCGATGCTGTGGAATAGTTTCTGCAGGATAAGCACCAGTTCTTTTTTGTAGGTGTGGTAAAATTCGGGTGTGAAACTGTCTGGTCCAGGACTTTTCTTTTTTGGAATGTTTTTTATTGCTGTTTCAATTTCAGTCCTTGATATTGGTCTGTTGAGGAATTCTATTTCTTCCTGGTTGAGCCTAGGGAGGCTGTGTGTTTCTAAAAATTTGTCCATTTCCTC